>JAQGAD010000662.1:0-31502 GCA_034696625.1 Isotomurus palustris | reverse complement strand
TGTGAAACGCGTTTGGAGGAATTATGGGAGCTGGAATAGGTTGTAAGGGACCATAAAAACTTATGTAAATCTGGGCGAGATAACCACGGAGAACATGAATCGCCTTTTCTCATCTATCTTATTGAATGTGAAAGGTCCATTGAGACAAACCCTGGAGGGCCGTTTCAGCTCTTCTTTTTAAAATATTTCAGTCGACTTTCACCCATTCTTGACTTTCTCCGACGACACACAAACACATCCTGTAGAAGAATTCACACACACACACACACACACACACACACACACATGCACATGCATTTTTCAGCCCAAAGAATTTCTTGGGCTTGTTACATAAAAATTCAGCGCAAAAGTGTCGATTTCATTGAGAGATTCACAAATGAGGTAACGATTTCTTGAGTAAATTAGTCGGGGAAAGTGGTTACAACAGAAAATTGCATGACGTATTGTTGCAGCAGGTAGATGAGAGGAAGATGGCCTTGTGAGGTTACTACGATGATATATAAAGTAGTTCTGCTGTGGCGGTACCCTGCGACCAGGAATAACCTCAGACCTCAAGTTGGGAGTGATTTTCAAAGGGGAAAGTGATTTAGCACAGAGTGGATGTGATCTCAGCAGAGGGTCTCTTCTCTTTTGTACTTTGGGATTGAAGGAAGGAAGGAAGAACTTGTGCCTGGGTTGTGTGGCCCCATACATTCTCATTGGACATTCATATTTCATACGTTTTACTTTACAAGTAGGTTGGGCAAGTTGGTATTTTTATTTCATATTTTCACGTAATGCACAGAAACATCCGTGGGGAATGAGAGAGAGAGAGAAAATATAAATATGAGAGAGAGAGAGAAGGACGGGAAAGGAAATATGGGGAACAGGAACGAAGTATTCACGCTGTTTTCTTATTAGGAGGGAGAACGAATGTAAAACGCATGTTTTTGATTCACACTAAAAGGAAATGTAACGTTTGAATTGGATGGCAAAAGAGAAATTTATAGTTATATGAACCCATGAAAATATTTCTCACCCGAAATTCCAATAACTCAAATTCTAACTCTGTATTTTGATCCCGTTTCCATTTCCTGTGTAAAATAACAAACTTTCTCTTATTTCCACCGCTTGTGTGTTTACAAAGTACTTCATCCTATGACACAAAGTACAAGTTCAAAATGCTCAAATTGAGGATTTATTCTACGCCAATTCTGATCCTTCACTTTCTTTCATACAAATATACAAATCCTACTCGTTCGCCTTACTTCTACTTACAACTTCCAACTCAGCTTTGCTATATAGCTGCTAGCTTCCATACAATTTATGTCCTAATAGGCCTTACTCAACAATTCACATGTACACCGTTTATCTATAAAATGAACCCACACACACACACACACACACACATACACACACACGTTGGAAGTCAGTGAAAGTCAATTTCGCAGCCACCCGTATTTAAATTTGCTGTGCAAACAAACAACAACCGCATAAAACACTTTCTCTCCTCTCTCTGCAGTGCTCGTGTTTAATTCGATAATTAATTCAAAACATTTCCATATTAATTGTGAAATGACTTAAAGAACTGTGTATACATATGAGTCATAAATAATTGTGTGTTTCTATATATTCCCTGAACATTCTCGATATAATTCCCGAATCTGAGCGTAATATCTTTAAACGCTTTGAGCTGAATTGGAAACATAGAACATTGCAAATAACAACACACGTGTATTCATTTCCCCAATGATTAAATGTGCTTGTAGAGATTCTACATATTGTAGAGATAGTAGATGATTGCGGACTGAAGTGAAATAAAACTATTGTGAATGAGGCTGAGCTGGTGTGGAGTAAAAAGTGCGACTTGTCGAGTGTAATTTGAGTGTTGAGAATGGAGGCGACTATTGTGAGCGAGAGGAGAAAGTGATTTGCATTGTGGAAGACGCTGGTGGGAGCCAGATTGAGACTGGATGACATGACTATGATAAACAATCCTCCTGTCCAACTAAACCACAAAAGATTTGTCAACCTTTCATATCAAAATTGTTCCTTTCAACGAGAGGAGAACCTTTTCCCCGTCATCCATCTCCACTTTAAAGTAAGCATAGACTGGGATTGAACAACGGTGATACAGAATATGCACAGAATATGCTTCCAATATGTATACAATATGTATACAATATGTATACAATATGTATACAATTGATCCTTCAAGGACAATGAGACTCTCGGATGGATCCAAATGATCGGACAGACTTGCAAGTTTCCTCAAACTTTCGACTACTCCACCGGCGTTCAGTGTTTTCTGAGGATGAGACGAGGGATGATGAGATGAAGTTTTCTCATTTGCGGAACAATTTCCATTAGATTGGGCGAAAGACGGAGGAATGAATATATGAGAGGAGACTGGTCGGTTGACACCGCAGGACGTGGAGAGAGATGGGGAAAGGTATGAAATAGTATGAATGACTGAGGTATGTATGAGGCTGAAGGTAGGTAGGCAGGAGTGTGGAGTGGACATGAAGGTAGTTTTGGAAAGATACATTCAAATTATCGCTTAGTAGTGGAGAAGGAAGGGAATCATCACGGAGTAATCGTGTTATTTCCACTGTTTAAATTGAATACCCCAGCCTCCACTTAGGCTCACGTCTCCAGACCTAAAGCCTTTGCATAATAGATTGAAATGGGCAAGGGAGGTCTCTCCTCGCTTTCTCCACACGCATCTCTATAATATCCATCCATCCATCTACCTATCCTCCACACCTACTATACTCTCTCTACTATACACTACTGTCATCCTCTAGGTCCTCTACCTTCTTGATTATCTCGTCTTCTTCCTCCTTCTGCCTCTTTTAAACCCGTTGGGACACACGAACAAGAAGAAGACGACGACCAGAAGAAGAAGAAGAAGAAGAGAGCAACTTACTTCAGTTGTGTTAAACTTCTCTGCTTTCTCCGCCTGCCTGCTGTAATAGCATCTGAGGAAGGAGTCTCACGTAAGAAGCTCTTCCTTCCTTCGAGGCTCCCGTGGAAAAAGCTGTCCGGGCAAAATATGTGTAATGATGACAATAAGGGACCCCAGCTAAACTTACACCACCACCGGAGCTCGCGTCTTCTTCTTCTTCTTCTTTTCTTATCTCTGCGTCTAGATGCAATGCTGCCTCGCTCTCTACCCAACCTGCATACATACAGTCGTCATTATTACTTCTCTCCAAGGAGATTCACCAAAGTGAAGGAATCATTGAAGAACAAAGTACGAATCGCCTCAAGAAACTACGAGACTCTTGTGATATTTCTCTGCGTGGAAAAATGATAAGAATAGGGACATGGGAATCTGTGTGAATGCAAATTGGCTCTTTTGCTTCTGAAGTGGGCTCTCCTTTTGTTCCACACTCCACTCGTGTTCGTCCTCTCACTTTCTGTCGCCTCCCGTCTGTTCTGCCTTATTTATTCTTCCTTCCCTCGATCCCCATTCCATCCAGTAATTCCGTCTTGACCAAGAAGCCCAAGTTTAGATTAAATTTCAAATCTACACACACACGACCAGAGTCAAAGTCAACCACGCTCCTTTATATCGTCATTGCCAATAATTGGCCAAGGTCTCTGAGACGTAAGAAATGAGATGGGAGCAAAACAATTTCGATGTGAATAAGTCGCCCACAAGTGAATCTTTTGGGAAAAAGATGTTCCAGGCTGAAGTGTAATGGTAATAATAAGTGTGCCAAGATAGAAAGAAGGATAGCCAGGAGCGAACAGATGCAACGACCAGAGAAAAAGAACGGAGAGGACTTTTGGGGATCAAAACATGAAAATGTGCAGTGGCAGCTTTTTGAGAAAAGTGTCCTTTTTCTTTTCTCCTCATGCACATTTTTATTTTGCTAACTCCAGCACCTCGAGTTCCTCTCTTAAAGACAGAGAGAGATAATAAATTGAAAAAGGTTGCTTCTTCTTGTATGTGTATGCGTGAGAGAGAGTCTTATGGGAGGAAGACGTTTATTCGTGAATATTTCCTGGGGAAGAAAAAGAAATTTATGATTATTCATTAAGAACACATTTGGAAGTTAGAAAGTGGAATGTACGGAGAGGAAATATAATGGTCATCAAAATCTCATATAAAAAATTGGGCGAGGTATGACGAGAAGAGGATAGAAAATAGAAAGGAGGAAAAAGTGTTGTTGGGTGCGAAAGGCTTCTCTCTTCTTGCAGAAGAAGAAGAAGAAGAAACTCCAATAACACTTCTTCAAACAGACAGTCTCATTTTCTCATAAGAGAAGATTTTTCCCCTTTAAGAAAAGAAGAGGGGAAATTATGTAATTTACCGGTAAATATTACCCATAAACTTTCTCTAGTTTAATTTCATTTTATGCACACACACACATACACACACACAGTCACAGTCAGTGTTCCATCGTCTTCTAATTTTGAATTCCAATTCCTCTGATGGTCTAAAATGTAAGTAAGTATGCACCCTGCCTGTATATACATATCTGCTATATATGCATTTCCCTACTTAATAACTTAAATTATCATCTTGCTACTATATATAGCTTCTACTTTTTATAGTTAGCAGCAAAGCGTCTTCTCACACGCGTTCATTTTGTTAGTCTAGTTTATACTTTAGTTTACGGAGTATACTAAATGTAAGTATACTTTCTCCCTATGTACTTTCTCTTGTGAGTATTTCGTATATATTTGTACTTGTACACGAGACACCAGAGCAATAATTTGTATGGCAGAGAGTAAATGAACTGTGTATGCTGCTATGCTGTGTGCGAAGTATTTTTGAGAAATATTTGCTAATTTTTTACTAACTCCGCAGACTTATGGGTAATCCAGGGGAGAGTGTAATGTTATGTTGGGTTATGTTGGGTTAGTTTGGAGTTTTGGAGAGAGGTGTAAACTTATACGTAATCATACTTTGTGGAAGGTAAGTGCACATTCCCTCCCAGTTGACTACTCTCAATTTCACCGTAAAGGAGTAAAGTGCCAGAAAGGGTCCTTTCTTCGTCTTTCTTTGAAGAAACCCACTTTTGACGACTTCACAAGATGAAAGAGACTCTTAAGATTAGCTCCTCACTGTCAGCTCCAGCCAAACCTCCTTCCCTCCCCCACTTTCACTCAAATGACGAACGGAGGTAATGACGGATAAACCCTTTTCACACGTACACAACCGTCTTCTCAGCATCTTGGCATCTTTCATCTCTACACTCTACACCGCAGCACAGTTTACACAGGCTGAAATACACAAATAAAATTGAAGTGGATGAATTTATGCGGTGTGAAATTAAGAGGACATTCACACACAGCCATGAATGCATACTTGAGGGATGATCTCCAGGTGTGTTTTTATACACCGGAGGAATCTCAGGTTTCCTCCGATCCGAAATAATGTGACAGAGGAGGACATGCATTTGCATTTGGAGTCTTGGGAGTTGAGACATAGAGACTGCCTCACTGAGCCTGCAGAATTAACCGCAAATACGGACACTCATTTCGCACTTCATTTTGGAGTGTGACAGTGTGCGTGTGCGTGTGAGCCAGCAGACATCTCCTCTCTGCTTCATTGACGACTGACAAGTTGACTGATTAATCGAACTCATATAATTCATTTGTAGGTAATTATTACTGTTTGTTCATCAATTTTGTCACCGACTTATCGTGGGAACCTTATTGTTGTCTGTAGAGCGAAGATGGAAGGTAAGAAGGATGTTGCTACGAGTTGGACGGCGCAGTTGGAGAATGATGCAGCTGCAGTGAAATCCATCTCGGAGCGCGTCAAGTTGTCCAAGGGACTCCAGCAGCGTGACGTCGAAAATTATTTGAGTGGGTACATCGCCGAGAAGATTGGAAATACGCGACTTAACTTAAAAGCTGAGCCGAAGTCGAAGGTGAGGGCTACAAATGTGAATAAGGTGAGAGTTATGAATATTACGCAGTATTAATTATTTGTTGATGTCATCGTGTGTCACATGAGTGTGATTGTGTTTCTTACTTTTTGTCTTAGAAAAGGGGTGTGCCCAAACTCCCAAAACAAGGATGCGATTTGAAGTGCCCCGACAAAAAGGGGAAGAACAAGCCCAAGTCTAAACAGTTTTCGCCAGGTTGGTATTTTGAAGGATGGGATGTGTGTGTGTTCAGTGGAGCAAAGAGTATAACGCTGATTTTTGTTTGTAGCACGTGCTGCAGGAAATGAATACGGTGGGTCGTCCTCATTTGGTCATCGCGTTGATGATAATCGTCCGAAGAGGCCAATAGTGGACTATACCGGATACGAAATTTTCTCTGACGACGTAATTAACGATACTTTCTAACCGAAGTGTTTTAATCGAACAATTGTTGAATGAAGTAATTTCGACTATTCTTTTATAATTTCGACTATTCAAAATAAACACATTTGACAATGTAGACCTTTATTGCAAGATTTCACTTTGGGAAACCTTATTTTGTACATTATTATTATTATGATACGATATGGGATCATTAGAGAAGCCCATTGGGTGACACAGACTGACACGAGATCACGGGACGACCCTTCTAACTTCCAACTTCCACAGAAGTGAGAGCAGTGACGATAACAACAATGACAACTGGGAAGAATTGATGATACTCGATGACTTGACGAAATCTTGTGAATGAATCAAACCCACTAATAAAAAGGGACTGGTTGGTCGTGTGAGTTTGAAAGTTAGAATCAATCAATTCGAGCGTGAATTATACTCGCTGCTGCTGCTGCTGCTGGCTGCTTTATTCCTGTGTATATTCTCAACGTGGAGGAAAGTTAATCCAAACACCCTTGTGCCTTTGCCTTTGCCTTTGCCTCTCTCCCAGCGAAAGGTTCTTTTGGCTAACAGGATTAGCTTCTTTTCTCATCAAACTTAATATCATCACGTTGAATTCATGATTACGTCATGCACTTTCTCACTTAACACAACCTACCCACTCACACACACACATCCTCAATAAACAAGAGCAATGCCTTTTATTTTCATTATCGACCTGTTTACTCATTCACACTGGGACAGGAGCCGAGGAGTTCCATTATAAAAATCGAGTAATAAGCGCCCACCCTCTTCATATTTCATTTATGAGAGATCATCAAATCATCCTTCATATGTCGCAACTGTGTTTGCTTTTAATTCGAACGCTCTGCCACACGGTAAAAAACCTGGGGAAAGGATAAGAGACTGCCACTGCTGCAAATGCCATTCACTATTTCTAAATTCTAACCTTCCATGTTCCATTTCTCTCTATGTCACAACATTGCGCATTATTGGATGGACTGTCTTCCAATTCCGTAAGTAATACACTGTCCCTAAAAATAATCACAGAAACGCATTTGAGTTTCAGAAGTTTCTGGGAAATTGGTGTACGCGTTCATTAATATTCGTGTGGGTTTGGGTTGAGTGAAGTCCTCCATGTGATTTCCATACACTTTAGTTTAGGCAGAGTGAATTGATGGACTGACGAGGGTCGTGGTGATCTCGAATTCTCGAATGAATAGGAGACACTGCTCATTAGAGGAAAGAAAGGACAGGAGAGGAATGTATTTAAGTGCATTAAGTATACGCAGGGATGGAAGACCATTCATTCATCCCCTCTCCTCTCTCTATTTCTTTCTCATTTATTATTTTTTGCTGAGTGTGCCTGATAAAAGTTAAGCTGGCTTAAGAAGAAGAGTGACAGACATGCATCGCTACTCATTCAAGCAGGTCAACGATGAACGAGGGCGACGAGGACACTCCAAACTCACAACTTGCAAGGGCACTGCAACTTCAACTTGTCTGTAACACGGGGAAAAGCTTCAATCAGCCAAATCCTCGTCCGTATTCACCAATTCACCCCAGCAGACCTCAACAACAATGTAATCCCTTCATCCAATCCAACTCACAACAACTCACCGATCGGTTTCATCAATGGAAAGCCAGTGAAATATAAATCGACTTCTTCTTCGTTCGCAGATAAGCCCGTGTGTAATTTCGAGTCGTTCGTTGAACGGCAGTAATTAACGGGGTATCGGATAACACGGACGGAGAGTGTTGAGAAAGTGATTCACAGGGAAGGCTCCTGAGTTGCATTTGGGAAGAATGAGATAATGAGACATCTTCGAGGTCTGTGACAATTGACACGGTAACTATATGGCCATACGCTTCGTGATTCTGAAGAATAACCTGCGTGATGCTGAAGCTAACAGATCGTGAAATTACTTATGGAACTCTGCGTGTCGAGTCGAACAATGAAAAGCCTTTTATACTGCGCTGCTTCAGCTTTGGCTACACTGACCCTACGGAAGAAACGAATGAATAAATTGATCGTTCCGTAGTGAATCACTCGGTTAATAATTCCTTTCGTTTCATCAATCCATTTGATAATGAAAAAGTGTGTGGAATGCTTGACACAATAATCCATACTCAAAATATACAAGACTTCATCATCTCCGTATATTGTGAGCGGCGTGTGTCGACCACGGCCTGATTTCTATTGAAGCCTGATTACTCTCTTTTAAACTTGTGTGTCTTCAATTAAACACCGACTTTAGATATTTGATTGTGTGTCTGTCTTTCATTCGAGATAAATTGTTAAGCAGTCGGGGTCTGTTGGAGTCTTTCACATTTCAAATACAAAAATGCATTTAAAAATATTTATAATGCGATTTATCGTTAGGAAGTTAATGCAATTGATATTTCCATGTGTGTGTAGGTTCTTAAGGAAAAGTTTTGTTGTGGAAAGCACTTCACAAATGGGCATTTTAAAAGATCTCGTGCTTCTGCTTGAATGTGAAAGGGTGTATGTGTGTGTGTGTATAACAAAGAGGGAGGAATAATAAAAGACACGCATTGAACGTAGCCTGGAGAAAGCAATGAATGAATGGGAGACATTGTGATGACGAGGGTTCGTTGAGATCGCTGTGGAGCCATAAACTGGTAGGAATATAATCATAAACTTTGCACGTACTTTGGTGACACAGAGAATGAAGAAGCAAAGGGTTTGTGTCACACCGAAATCATCCCTGCTGCATTTTGGATGATGGGAAAGACGAAGAAGGAACTCTCTCTCTCTGTCTCTTGTATTGAGATAAAAACTTTCATGAATTTTATCCGACCAGTTGCTCGCAATGAAAAGATCTTTCTGGCTGAAGTTGAAAGGAGAGGAGAGAGAGACAGGGAGAAAGATTCTCTACTTATTTTTAATCTTCTTAGCGAGTACGCGAGAGTGTGGGATGCGTCATTCTGTGTTTAATCTAGCCTAAGCACAAGGAAATTATTGGAGGATAACAATGAAACCATATGACACCGTTTTCACGCCCGAATCAATTCATTCCTTTCTACTTCACAGCTTTTTCCTCACTTATTATTACCGAGTTCGCATTAAAGTCCGCTTCTCTAGAATCTCTACCTTCTCATCCCTATATATACTCACAGTATCACCGTATTTATGTTCTGACTAAGAGAACATGCGGTGATATATATATATGGAACCTATACGTGGAATTTACACATACACACACACCCTCAAAACTCTCTCATTCTTCGTCACACCCGAAGAACAAACTGCTGAGTTTGTAAAAGACTCTCTTCTAGATTCTACGATCCGTCTTCCGTAGATGCTCATCGATCGAGTAATAATGTAATAATACTCTCACAGTATTCATTATAGACTCATCACACCACGGAGAGTGTATAAGAATAATAATAAGTTATACGTCACTCTCACAATGCAATGAAAGATCGCGGACGGAGGAATAAGAACTCAATAAAACTCTCTCACACAGCAAGTATTCATTAAACTGCCGTATAAATCGCCTAAAATTCACATAAAACTCGAAGCGTCTTTAAGACGTTCGCAAAGAACTTGTAAAATTTTATGTGCGAGAAATTACAGAGAGACAGCTTCTCTGTAGTTTTACTGCACTTTTCCGAACTTTCTACACTTCCTACTTCCCCACATTCTTCTTTCGTGTTACTTCGAACTTCAAGCAAGTTCAAGTGTCATAGGAAAAACACTTGAGAAAAATGATCTTCTGTCCACTACACACAAACACACACACACACACACACACACACACACACACACACATTCTATCCTAAAAAACTCATTTCACTCCAATATTAAGACATATCTTTTTTTTACTTCCGCAATACTCACTGAGCCTTGTAAAGGCTGTCATCAGTTCAAAGAAAGCATTTTTCTTCAGCGCCTCCACCAGCTCCATTTCCACCGAACTCCGATGTTATCAAACTCATTTTAATTTCCTTTGATTTTTCATAAACTGTCGTGCAGTTAAAAAAAATCTATCGAGATTCTAGATGAAGTTGGAAGGTAGCAGGGATGAGTTCCTTAATGGGCTTATATAGTTGGAGAGCCGAAGTGAAGTAATAGAAGAAGCAGTCGGGGCTAAAAGCTGGAACAAATTACGATAAATATAAAAGTGTCAGTGAGGAAGACATATCTGTCGAGGGAAGAAGAGGTAAGTGTTTGTGAGAAGAAATACGCAGGCATTACTTCCATATCTTGAAATCAAACAGGATTCATATCTCCTAAAGTATTGTTATTGTAGTAGATTGAGGAAATTGGAAAGTTGTTGCAAGAAAGGCGAAAAAGAAGGGGACTGAAAAATAAAAAAAACTAAAAAACCCTGAAACGTGGTACACACGGTTGCAGTTAAAGTTGCGTTGCACTTGGAAGACGAATCTCAGAGCGTCGCACTTCGCAGTGTCTCGATGTCTCGGGTGCTAATGCTCCGTCGTGTGGAAAAAACTTATTTATTCGCCCCATCCGCTTTCCATTATTATTTCATATGATATTATTATAGCCAGAGATTATGTGCAGCAGAATTCTATACTTCTTAGTTTACTATATATACCTATATATATTAAATGTATATATCCACTTGCCCCGTCTTTATATCTGTATGCGTGTGTGTGTGTGTCCTTTTTTCCTCATCTTTATTATACTCAGCTCTCTCTCTTCTCTCAGCCCGGACCAAGTTCAATCCACAATTGAATCCGTTTTCAAATCAAATCGATTTAGACGGAGTGAAGTGAAATCGGAGACTTCAAAAAACTCACTTGAAACTTTGAGCTTAGCGAGGAGCACAACAGAAGGAGAGAGAGAGAGAGAGAGAGAGCTTAAGTTTTGAAAAGAGTTTTGCTTCTGTGTAGCTTTACGTGTGTTATTACTTTGATGGTGCGTTTTGTAGTGCAGTTGATCGTATCGCAGTGTTATTACATCCACTCGTGGTTTCTTTATGAGAGTCCCATACATTCGTGAAGAATCTGAAGAAGTAGGGACAATCTCGTACACAACGAGATGATCTTTTCCTCCCACGTTCATTCCTTCGTCTTATGAGAGAGAGAGACAGAGAGACTCTCGAGCTGAAAGCTCAGCTAGCTGCTATATAGCTGCTTCAAAAAAATTCATCTTTTTCTAACAAAAAAAAAGCCCAACTGGTTTCTCTATCAAAGTGTCCTTATATTGTAAAAATCCTCGGTTTCTCAGCTACTCCAAAGTGTATTATTATTATTAGTAGTGGTGGTGATGGTGGTGGTGCTTTCTCCGGTGGTGTCACTTGACTTCTTTATTCACTGCAACAATCGACTTGCTCTCAATGACACACTTATGACGAATTCTTATGACGAGAGAGCATCATCTTAAGAATCTTAACTCCTTCACTCTCTGTGCCATTATATGAGTGCAATGGAGACCATGCAATAATTGTCTGTCTTTTATAACGTCCCGTCTTCAAAGGTTGCCTAAACTAAACTGCTCTGACTTTCTACTGCTGCTGCAGCGTAGTTCCCTCCCGAATGATCTCCTACCCAATCTACTTATTGTTAACCCACCAAAAATTGATGCTGGCCCTGAGTTGTTTGAAATACCCTGGGAAATGGCTAAACTGAAATAGCAATCGATTGTGTAGTCCGCTGAAAGACACATATTGTAGATTAAAAGAGTCTGTGGGATGAGTAACGAGGAAATAAGTTTATTTCAAGCTTGAAACAAAGTGACGTCACCTTTCTATAGAGTAGGATTAAATTTCGATACAAACGAGTGTATGGTAGTTTTTTAATGGATTTTTCCCTTACGGGTTCCATTTTTCCACAAATGAAATGGTCTTGTGATCCAAAAGCAGCTAAGCCACGTTGGTTGACTTGGCTTCATCTTGTGATCCGATTTCTCTTTCCGCCTCACTCTGTTCATCTCATCTTTCAAAGACATCAACCTGTAATTGCAAATCACCCTCGGCTTAACTTCTCCAGACTCAGCAACATTCCCATCCCCTACGACGGGAAAGAAGTTGGAGGAGGCAGCACGTTTGTCCCACTCGAAAAACGGGACTGACTGACTGACTGTGTGTGTGTCCCCAACGGAGAAAGAGATACAAGTTAGAGAGAGGCAAGTGTATACCTTATCATCAACATTTTTAGTGCCTGTCTTCCCTTCCTTCATATCAATCTCCTTCGTTGTTTCACAACCGCTTTTGCCATTTAATTCTATCGAGGATGATATCTTCACGATTGATTAGAGGGAAAGACGAGGGTTCTTTTTGCCTATGACCACCAACCACTCGTTCCTCGTACTTCCTTACTTACAGTTACAACACACATTTAGTCCGTTTTTATTTGTTCTCTCGTTCCTTCTTCCTTCGTTTAATCTTGTCAAGAAGTCCTGCTCGATCCCCAATTCTCCACGCTATACTTATTATTCTTCTCTCTATAGACTTTATAGGAGGAGGATATGCGTAGGTGGAGTATTGTGGTAAAGTGTGTCCCTATCATTTCCGACTGAATGACATTTCCTGTCTTATCCACCTAAGTGTATGTTTCTGAATGAATGAGAGAGATTAGCTTGGCTGTCATTACTTACGAGAGACTATCTATTGATTCCTCTTCACTATATACTGATTCATCTCCTATCGAATTCAACACCGCACAGCACGACAGCTACTTTCACAGAACACAGTGAAGTTGTCCAAAATCAGATACTCTCATGTCAACAGTCTTGAGTAATTGCAATCGAGCTTGTGTGTCGTGTGTGTGTGTTTTTTACTGCCTCCTCTCTGCTACCTCCTTAGTGAAGGAACTAATACTACGTACACGTAAGTTGGGAACTTAACTTGACTCTTGATCGTCACACAATTGACTGACACTTCCTTCCTGTTCTCTTTACTCGTCTCGAGTTACGCACAATTAATTAAGTTCTCGTTAGAATTACACGGAGCCTAGTCTGGGGCACACATGAGGAATTATTCAATAACTTAAATCATAAGGTTAATAGCTTAGTTTATAGGTCGTGTGAGTTCCTATCGTCTTTTGTACAAATGCAAAACATGGAGAGCAGTTGTGAGAGTATGAGGAGTGACAAGAAAAGCAGAGTTTTCCGCAATGAATGGAGGAGAGATGGGCGAATGAAATATGCAAAATGCCAACGCTTGCCAAACATGATGAGACAATTGGTTGGACTAGTTGTAGGGATGAAGGAGATGCGTTGGTGTGACAGAAGACAATATAAGAGCTTCTTTAGTGAGTGTATATGAGAATAGGAGAAAGAAAGGGTGAAGAAAGAAAGAAGGAAATGAGGAAAGGAGGAAGGAATGAATGGAGGCGGGTGGAGATCGGAGGTCTGAATAAGCTTAAGTGAATGGTAGTACATGTGAAGATGAAAGTATTGAAACGTGATCCCACACATGTTGCTCGGATTTACTCCCTTCGCCTACTCCTGCGGTATTGTCTTCATTTTTCATCAAATCTCATCTTTGTGAAAGCTCAGCGTGATCGAAATGGCAGATAGGGAGTTAGCTTAGCTACTTACAAGATAAGTCCAGCTGTCTTCCACTTTCTTCTCCCTTCCTTCTTCTTCTTCTTCTTCTTCTTATCACTCCATCTTCACCTCTCCCACGCTTAACGAATAAACTCCCACAGATCATCTTGATTGGCTATCTTTTCCATTATCTCCTCTCTCCGCAATCTCCTGCTCCCGTCAAACCACATACATCCTCCGCCGCATCTCTTACTACACAAACTTACTCTAAAGCATGTAAACAGAACCTTGTCCTACACAACACTCCAAATCTGCATGCGTGACTGACTGAAGATGTAACCATAAGTACTTAGACAATAGAGCTGAGCTAAAAATAACACAAGTGACGTAACAATTTATGACTGAAGATTTCAGATACTGTTACACACACCTCAATTGCAACTTTAATCCGTGGGATTGTTCAGAATCTTTATCCACCTGCCTCCCAGTATACAGTCAACAGTTATAATGATAATTGGAGATAGTGAAAATGTCACTGGAGAGAGAGAGAGAGACGCGATTCCGTGCAAAAAGTGATGATACTCACTAACAATAAGCAGAAGTTCGTGTGCCTATTATCTCTCGTCGTTGTTGCCAATCGAGGAGGAGACTACTTCTGCGAATTGTGTTGTTGTGCAATCAATAGGCTGATCTTTCATGAGACGACCGGATGAATGAAATAAAATTTATACTCTAGTCGTTAGAAAGATAGTATCCGTGAGGGTAAATTGCTCCCAAGCTCTCTTGTTGTTCAAACTGTGCAAAGCATCGTGCCGTTGAGATCGCGAGGAAGGGATGAGTCTCATCTCGTGCTACTTCACCCAACTGCGATAAACTGTCTGAGATTCGGTACAAAATTGAATCTCCTCGAGTGTATATCCAAGGAGAGTGGCTATTTATTCATACACCTCCCTAGTACAGACATTTGTTATGGTTTAATATTTGTGAGTCTGCCTCGGACCACACCCCCACAGAGAACCCTCCCACACTAAATATGATTCACTGGATCACGTACATGTATCCAAATCCAAACTACCACACACTACACACAACCTCTGTGCTCCTTCACGTACCTGTCATAGATAGATTAGAGATCGAAGGAGAGATAGACAATAGACACCAATATCCAATCTACTCATCTTGTGTCTCGTGGAGAAAACACACACCCAATTCACTTCATTGTGCTTATGTATGCTTGTAGGAGAACGCAAAACGAAATTCACTTGAAGAAGACGAAGAAGAAGAAGTCCCCAGCTATAAAAGAGACCAGTGGAAGAAAAAACATTTACGACCCGAAGTAAATAGGATAATAACTAATGTGAAGAAATATTCCGTTTCCACTTTCTCCGTGCCTATTAAGTAGACACTTACGAACTTTTTTATGGAACATTTTACCTTCGATTCGTCGTGTTCAGTACTGTTCAGTAGTTTGAGTGTGGATAGATACGTGTGGATCTCTGTAGTGTGTCTGTAGTCAGTCTGTAGCCTCGTGTCGTTTCTGCCGTCGTTGTCGTCAAACAATAGAGGATAGGTAACAATAGTGGAGAAGAAGAAGAAGATATGATCCGATCATAAGAAAGAGACGAGACAATGGGAGGAATTGTAAAATTCAACGCTGACGTGATCCCCGAGTGCTCCTCTCCTTTCTTTTCCTTCTTCTTCCTTCATTGGCGATTCCGTTAAAGAAGAACTAAAGAAAACTTTATGTCTTTGGTTTTTTCTTTTCTCTCTCTATGAATACTATTAAAATAAGTTGAGAGGAAAAGTGGTACGGCTCAGCAACTTTCTTTCTATTACCTCTCTCATCCAATCTACCATATCTCTCCTTCCTTCTTTCTTACCTCCTTCTCCGTAGTATACAAAACTAACTTCTATTGTCCTTGTGTTTTTAAACGGAAACTACACACACACACACTGTAGTTTTTTTGCACAGATTATTCCTACCTCACTTCTGGTTTAAATTTCATAAATGCTTGGAACTCGGAGGAAAATGAGAACTGAGGAGCAGCAGGGCATTTATTCTACAATTGCATCTCTTCTTACTCACTCCTCATCTTCATCTTTGGACATTAACTTAATGGACACAAAAATGCTTCGTATTGCAATAAACTATGAACTATTATTCTGTGTATTAAATATTCTACTAGGGATTTTCCTCCACGTCGTCCAAAGTCACAATCCCATTTGTTTAAGTGCTCATCTCCCCATTCCCGTTCCTCATTCTTGACACACAAAATTCTTCATACTAAATTCAATATACCAAATTAAAATTGGGAAAGTTGCACACATACTATACATACACACGCACACGTATATACGTCATAGAGAGACACACATAATATAGAAGTGTAAGGATACAGGGTGAAACAAAAGTTTCCCTGCATAAAATCAATATGGAAATTTATTCTTCCCATTCTTATTCATCATTTCTTATAAAACAAAGTATTGAGTTTTTGGAATTACTCGGTTAGGAAGTTTTTAGTGATGAAACTTCCGGAGAGGAGCTTATTCTCCTTCGTCAGATGTGGTTAGGTTAGGAAACCCCAGTTGAATTCATCTCTCTAAATTGATTGAGTTATTTATGTTACTCTAATATTTACAAGTTTTACACGAGTGGCTGCTTATTCTTCTCCTCTGTCCCTCTCTTACAAACGAAGCTCATATTTATATACTCCTCGTCATCATCATCAAACTCAGAGGCTCACCCTTTCATTTTCTAAACTCCATTTCACACTTAAAACAATCCATTCATTCAGAAGCATGGCTTAATGGGAACACAAGCAGGAAATCGAATCTGCAATGATGATGCCCTGTAGCTTACACACGAGAATTATTGTCTCGCACCCTCCACACACACTTATTTTATGGTGTACCCAATAAGCTACTTGTGTGGAATCTTGTGTCTTGGGTCTTCGTGTATAATTAGAGGGATGATTGGAGGAAAGGATCGAAGGGAGAGAAAGAATAAAAGTGTGGAAGGATATCATCACTCTTTAACTTTTGTGGGCCTTTGAATGAAGAGTAAATAAAGAAGAAAGGGAAAGTAAAGTGAGTGTAGTTCGGTTCGGGTAGTTAGTAGTTTGTATTTACTAATGGGGAAGAAGTAGTTGTGAAGTTGGTTTGTGTAATATTATTATTATGAAGAAGAAGGAGGAGAGAGATGGAATGGGATTTATTTTGGTAACACACGACAGTCACAGTCACAGTCACAGAGTATTTTAATATGTTGCTTTATTTCTTTAGTCTCGGGGAGAATTACACACACACACACACACACACATTCAAAAGCTGCATCACATCACGAGATCACGACTTGTTGTTGTTGGTGGAAGGAGGAGAGAGCAATTTAAGGATTCTCGAGAATTAAAGTCAAATGTTCCACCAGATCTAATCGGACTGCCACTGCCACTGCCACCCCTTGTGAATCAGAGAGATGCAACATGTAACATGTAACATGTAACTCATTGAAGGGATACTTACTTAAAGTGAGAGATGCACCATCAAATCAACCACCACCGAAGCAGATCTACTCTCGTAAGACTTTACTTTATTTACAGCGGACTGTACAATAGAAATTACTACCACTCCATTACATTCTCATTCGCTCCAGTGCTTTGAATCTTAGTTATCAAAGTCGAATGCAATTAGTTTGTGAATTTGATCTTCCACTTTATATATACATATATATATACTGTTGGGGAATGATGGGGAGAGTGGAGGGGCCTTAGCAAGGCAAGGGTATAAATGTAGTTGGGTTGTATGGGAAGATGAAAGATAAAAATGATTTCGTATTAGTTGAAGCATATGAACTGGTTTGGTGCGGAAAACAAGGGAAAGTTGTGAGTGACATGGTGTGTCGTTCGTCTTATGAATTTTTCTCGAGATGAGATCTAAATTACATTATGCTTATGCTTCACACACACACACACACACACACACGTTAAAGGAACGTTAAAGGAGGAGAAGAAGAAGAAGAAGTAAAGATATGGAATGGATGAATGTAAATGCAAATCCACGAAGGATGTGAATCTGGTGAGGAAAGGAGATAACCCTTTGTGCTCGCATTTTTCTTGTTCTTGTAGTTGCACTCTCTGATTTCTCATGTAAATATGAAGAGAGTCGTTTGAGGAATCTCATTGAAAGCATCGTCATCGTAGTCATGTTGTGTGTGAAGTCTTGGGAGCTGGTGAAAGTTCTTCTGCGTGCAGAGGTAAATAATCCAGGAGAAATGTAAAAAGTCTCTTTTTGCTCTCTGTTTGTCCTGAGAGAAATGAAAAAAGAAGAAAGCCTTTTCACTGTCATCTTTGATTCTTTCATTTGTAACTAAAATGTATTCCTGGGAGTGTGTGGATCTCCTGACTTCGCCCCACATTCTCGACAGCATAGCAGCCCTACTTCTTCTTCTTCTTCTTCTTCTTTGCTCTCTCTAAATTAATGTGAAGCTATTGTAATAACGCGTGGGGACTCTGTCGTCAACTCTCTCTCTCTCTCTCTCTCTCTTCACTATATATGACAAATAAAATTCAATGTTGTACACACTAAAACGAAACCTTAGGCAGAGAGAGAGACGTACGATTAGAGTAGGAGAAAGTTGTGTTCATTCCTTGCCCAAGTAGAACTTTATTATGTAACTTTTAGGCAACAAAAGGGTAAAAATCAAAATGATTTTTTACCCTTCCTCTTCCTATTCATCTTCGCTCGGCACTTGTTGTCGATTGTAGAACGACGTGTATATAATAATGGCAGTAACGATGGCGTCCACCATCACCACCGAAATTGACAGCAGCTGAGGTGGAGTGAACAGGTAGGCGACCTTGGTTGACAATATAATGTTGGGAGATCAATGAGGATGAAGAAAGAAGCCTATGATTTCTGTAGTAATAAATGTGTATGAAGATGGGGAATAAAAGATGTGTAATGGCCGGTTGCTTGACTTTCAATGGGAAGTGAGTCGGAAGAGTGACTCTTTCGAAGGGACTGGCAATAAAGAGATGAATAGAATGTAAAACACAGAATGAGCTGGAAGTCTGGAAGTCTGGAAGTCTGGAAGTCTGGGGATAATATTGCGAGGGACTACCTTCGTTCGTTGGAGGCTCAATCTTCTTTCTTGCAGCAATCCAATAAGGAAATCTATATGTGTGGAATATTACAAAGAGAAATCGACAAACCTTCTCTCTCTCTCTCTCTTTCCTTCTCTTTTACTTTATTCTCTCTCATCATATCTTTGTTTGGTGACTTGTTCATCCATTCATTCGTTCCGCTTGAAGAGATTCCATTGGAAATTGAAGAAGGAAGAGGATGGATCCATCTATTTATGGAAACCCGGGTTAGTTGCTCTAGTTGCAGACGGCTCATAAAAGTTCATCCTTTCATTGGAACTCTCCATCAGAGTTTGTACGTCTGCATACCTGAGGAACACAATTGGAGAAGGAGAGACGAGTCTCGTTGTTCGTGAATCAATCTCACTATAAGGCGAAAAAGTATATTGTGAGTTGATAATCGGAGGAGTCATCACGAAAACGGGAGCTTAGGAAAAAAACCTGTGGACACGTGAAAAGGTTTCATTCTTTTGGAATAAAAGGTGAATAAGTGTGAGTAGTGTGACCTGAGAGACTCTTGTCGACATTCGAGACACTAAAAACCCTCTTGACTACCAACTACACTATTAACTACTTAGGAGGAAATCTCGAGAAGAACTTGAAGACTTGAAGACTTGAAGATCTAGATGACGAGATGGATGGATGGAAGTGATGAGGAAGGAGAGGAGAGAGAGAGAGAGAAATGTTCAGGTGTAATAAAGCAGATAATTGAACTCACTTTTTCCTTCTTAAAAGGACATAATAATGAAATGACCATTTTTGGTGGAATGAGCACCAAATGATAAGAAAGGAGGGAGGAATGTGAAAGTTTTTTGTCTTGCCTCCTCCGTTCTTTCTTCATTCTCTTAAGAGAGAGAGAGAGAGAGTCTCATTACAAATCCACATCATTTCAGTCTCCTCCAGGAATTTTTTAAAGGACTTACCAACAACCAAACTCCCTTCTGCTGCTTCTTCTTCTTCTTCTTCGTTTCCTTACACAATAGCCCAAGAAATGAACTTCTCTGTCTCCTGTCCTTCTTTCCCTTTTCACGGAACCTAAATGAACATCATCATGTGAGAGAGAGGATAAAAAGAGAGCAAACTTATTCGCCCTATTCTACTCACAAGACATTCTCAATAATTGCATAAACACATAATAATTACTCGGGAAAGAAGAGTATCAAAATTCAACATGGCGAGGTTTGTTGGTCCAGTTGAACTGAGACACAAGAGTCCTTTGTACTCAAATGAAGTTGCTTTCATGTAAAACCCTTAAGTGGACATTCTTAAGAGGAGAGCGGACTAATGAGAGATAATTAAGGTTTCCTACTTGGACGGAAGACACATGCGTGTACGTACATTAAGTGAACATAATAATAATGGATGAAGGTCGTGGGCTGTGTGTGAAAAATGTCACACTAAACACCGCGTTTTTGTTCATTTGTCCTCGCATTCCGTTTTAAGGAGAGAGAGAGAGAGAGATGGGCGACAGTATCTGACCTTGAAACTTGGTCCCTCCTCTCTCTCTTA
Source organism: Isotomurus palustris (assembly GCA_034696625.1). Taxonomy (NCBI): domain Eukaryota; kingdom Metazoa; phylum Arthropoda; class Collembola; order Entomobryomorpha; family Isotomidae; genus Isotomurus; species Isotomurus palustris. Next base: position 11,115 of record JAQGAD010000662.1, on the reverse strand, counting down.
TAAACAGAAGTTTGGTAATAATTTTTGTATCACCGGAGAGAATAAAGCTGTGCGCCTATCTCTCACAGCCACACAGGTACTTTTGAGAAAGTAAAGCAATTTGAAAGATCTTCAAAGGGAGACAAGACGAATGAGTGTGGAGGACTGCGTTGTCTTCAGAAGGCGTCGTTGCTTTCTCCAGATGCTCCAGTTGAAGGGACTCCCTCTCTTCTTCTTTCACTCTCCCGAGGGACGACGCATACTTCATGGGATCATATGTGTGTGTGTTGTGTGTGTGTGTGTGTGTGTGTGTGTGTGTGTGTTGTGTGTGTGTGTGTGTGCGTATCTCACCGATGAGATGAACACGACGAGGCCATAGGCTACATAAGCACGTGAGTTGAAATTTTTATCCGTTTCTCTCCTTCATAATAAGCATCTCCTCCAGTCCTCCTCTATTGTTCACCTACGACGATGATGACGATGATGATGATGATGATGATGATAGCAACGATGATTATGGCGTCCCTCTCTCCCTCTCAGGAGCCCGTGTCCTTCTGCTTACTCGGGTAGTTTCCCGTTACCCGTGACTCCGATTCTTTCTCCACAGAAAGTCCACCTGGAGTTTTGTCACCCTTAGTCTCCTCCAATTCTCCACAGTACAGAGAGAGAGAGAGACAGAGGTGCTTATTGGATTTACAGCCCTCTCTCCTTCTCCTTCTTCTTCTTCTTCTTCGTTTCTAAAGACCAACGAGGAAGAAACGCTTTGGTGATCAAATCTCCCGTTCACTTTCAATGTTTCCAATCAAAAAGTAGGGTTGACAAAAAATAAGAGTCGTCGTTATTTTTTACAACGAGAAGGAGTTAAACATCCGTCGAGAACTCGGAGATCGAGAGAGTCTCTCTCGTTGGACTCTTTACTTGGAGGGTATCAATAACGAAAGTGTGAGCTGGCACGGTAGACTGGTCACCCTCGTCGAATGGGAATGTGCCACCTCTGCTGCCGTCCCAAAGATCATTATCGATAAAAGAACGTCCTTCGTCCTTCCTCTCTTATCTGAGAGCAGACGAACCCTTTCTTTCCTCACATTATAAAGCGATGGATATTAGAGAGAGGTCTGTGTGTGGACTAGTTCAAAGCAATCTCTCTTCTTTCTCTCTCTCTGTGTTAGACTGGGAAGTATATAAATAATATAAAGCACACGTCACCAAGTCCTATTGTCCAATTCCAATCAAATTTCCTATGATATTGACTAATGAAGGGAGTAAGCGAGAAAAATCGACGTCATTTCTACGCGATTCCGTGAGTTTCCTTTCACCCTCCGTCCGTCCGTCCACCTTCTCCGCCGTTCCTTTTTCCTTCCTCACTTAAGTCGTCGTGGCTAAGCTCACGCTCACTCACCGAAACTAATTTTAATGCTGAGTTTCCAAAAGAATCGGATTCGGCTGAGGTAGGCTCACCCACTAACACTAACACGTACAGCAGAGCCCGTTGACCGTGTTGATGATGTTAATGTGAAACGTTCATCCAGATTTCATGCCCTCCGAAGAAGTCCAAAGGGATCGTTACGTAGGATAGGATGGAGTTGGATGGACGGGTGAGTCCTAAAAGCGAGTCTTTCAACATTTCCTGCCCTAGCACAACATTAATTTGAAACGGAGGAGGTGACAATGGCTACAAAGGTCGGAACGAATACAAATCCCGTGAAACAGAGCTGTGACAAACTACCCTTTAATTTTCTACTCGCACACACACACACACACACACGTTATTACCGTGTTTAACATCTCACAGGCTTTTTGTTGAATGTGCGGAAGGAAATTATTTTTCACAAAATGAGGAAATGAGTAAATGAATCTAGACATTATAGGTTTGTGTTGTGATGTGTACACTTTATTGACGTCCATAAAAAGAGAGAAAAATCACCTTCATATTATATGAAATAAACTATCAATCACTTTATTGTGTTTGTTTAGGGGTTTTTATATATTTGTACGAATAAAAGAAACAATTAAGTGGAGGAAATGACCGGAATGTGTAATGGAACACCATTTGGTGTTAATGGTGTTTTTTTCTTTGATGTTGTTAATAGTATTCAGTATTCAAGTGTTTGTGTAAAGGAGAGAGAGAGTATCTCGGAGTGTCACTAGTAAAGTGCGAGAGACTTGGACATTTTGTATGTAGTCGTGTATTAATTCTTATGGGAGAGGAGACAAAGAAAGAAAGACGGCGGGAGTGCGTAGAGTCGAAGAGATCTCTTGAGCGGAAAGTGCGAGATGTCAAATGACACCACATTGAATGTAACTTAAATTTGAAAGCTTGAGATGGAAGTGCTGAGGTAGGAAAGCTGAGTTAGACTGTTAGCGTAGTGAGTGGCTGTGTGTGTTCAGCATATTAAAAGGAAGACTGCTGTTGGACTATTAGGGTGTTGCATTCATTGAGACTATATAGGAATAAGGGAAGGAAGGATGAAGAAGGTTCTTCGTAGGGAAAGCAATCAACGGAAGGGAAAGGTCGGTTCAGACGTTGGGAGACTTAATTCTGAGAGGAGTCAAGAGAGGAGGATTCATTAGAATAAGAATATCATTCTGTGTGAGGGAGTAGAAGAGATGGAGGACCATTTGGAAGGATGTTGATGATGATAGAGGAGGAAAAAGAACTATTAAGACTATTATTCTATCTCAACGAAGAGGAACAAATTTCCTACACTAAATGGGCTAATCATCTTTGACTGCTGTTGCACACTCTGACGCACTCCTCCATCCAACCTGAGTCACCAACATTTATCCATCCACACAGTCTTCCTCATCTCCACCAGAATTCACATTTTGCACGACCAGGTTTCTCCAGCAGACAAGTACACATTCTCATCCATTCACAGTCACGACTGCCACTTGAGTGCATCCCAAATCGCGTCTCATTAGAACCTGATAGATTTTATGCAAATACCTCTGCTCTCTCTCTCTCTCTCTCTTCTACAGGCTCATCGTTACTGATTACAAATCAGTTTATCCACTCGATTTCTTTCGTAAGGGTCCAATTTCTTTAGGTTGTTTTTACGCTAACAAATTCGAAATTGGAGTTTGCAGTTTGGTATCGCGTTCGAGGTCAACTTGTTTCTTTTCCCATCCAAGGACATAAATCTGATAGGACTACGTTTGATGTTGTTAGATACGAATGTTTTTAATCTAAGGCTGCTGTACAAAAGACAAGAAAAATTTCACTCCCGGTATTTGATTCTTCGAGAATGGAAGCGTGATGGAGTAAATGCGAAATGAATTCATCCAAAGAAAAGGAAGAAAACAAGTTCTTTCACAAACGCCTACGATACCTGATGTATAAAATACTGAAAATGGCTTTTCACGTAAAAAATCTCGCAAATATTTGTTCCGATGTTTATTGCAAGTAGATTCTTTTTGCGATGCAAAAGAAGCAGATAGAACAAATAGCTTCAAGTGTCACCCTGACTTTTTCTCTTTTTGAATTGCTTTGAAGTTGAGAGAATTCTGGGTGTATTCACTATTCACCGTTTTTTGGAACAATAATATGAAAGACATAAAATATGTAGGTCGCGATGTGTTGAATGACAGAAATAGAATTTATATCAAAACATGTCTATCAAATAACAATGTAGGAAACCACGCACGCAGTACTTCGCATCAGAGAATGAAAACGTGTCTCACGTGTCCACGTAAATCAGAGCCATTCACAATTGAATGGCGATTTACCAAACAGCCAGCTTGTAAAATTACACTTGAGGTTTATTGGATGGATTTTAAAATGGCTGTGTGTAAGGAAATGAGGGAGCAACACTTGTGTGTTTCGCTCAGAGAGGACAAAAGAAAGAATGAATAATATTTCTTGGGTTGGAAACATCAAACAAGTTTTGTGTGTGTTTGTGTGTGTGTGTGGAGTATATTTCGTCAAATTTGTGTGAGGGAGCCCATTTATTATGCCCTCTGGACAAGAATATATTCTTCCCCCGTGTGTACATAACAATAGGATAACATCTATTCTGTGCAAATTTATTGTACGACTTATCTCTTCTCTATAAATTTACCAGATTTGACTTTCTCTCCTTTCCTTCCTTCCTCGTTCTAATCATAATAATAATACCATCGCTCCTCTACTCTCTCTCTCTATTCCTCTCTACTTCGTTCGTATTCTCTGTTATTCCATACTATCCATTTGTACTCTCTTCCAAAGTCAACGAGCATATTTTTCCTCGCCTGCCGCCCATTCCAGACAAGTTCAACTCTTTACAATTCATTCCGCAGCTTTCATATCATCATTACTTTCCTTATATTCCATGAAACAGAGCAGATGAACACACCTACACAATAAATATTACATGGGGAAATCAAAGTCAAACCACATTGGCCGCGGCGCGAGGCATTTAGCCTGGAATTTCTTTAGAAAAACACTTTATTTTCCCGAACTGTCAAAATCAGGAGCGAAGTCATTCTGTCCTGTGAACAAGAATGTTTTTATCAAAACTAGACCATGCAAGTAAATAGTTTCCGGTGAAATATCTGAAATTATTTAGGAAAATTGTGTGGATAAAGATAAAAGAAGGGAGGCATGGGAGTATGTGTGAACACGTTCTTACAAAAGTAAAATGTACGAAATGAATTGTGCCATTGCACACGAGAATAAATGTGGATGAATGAAGGGCGAGATGATTCCAATTAATTTTGTGAAAGTTATTACATTTCATCCCATAACAATATTTGTAGATATTTGATCTAAAGTGAGATTGGAGTGTTTGGAGCTTTGGTGCTTTTAAAGGGAGGAAGAATAGGGAGACCAATCAGGGAAATCGAGAATTACAAACTACAAACTACAGCACATTTAGGGAGGAGGAGGGAAGGATACATTACACATCTCTCTCATCTTTTCACAGATTATCAAACGCGATAAACAAGGGTCGACTTCACTCCATCTAACATTTCCACAGCACTTGCAACTCAGTCCTACAAACTAAATTGCTTTTCAAACGAAGGAGAAAACTGCCTTTCGGACATTTTGGAACTCATCCGTCAGTTCAAAGCGTCTTTCTTCGTACTTTCATTCATTTTCTGAGCTTTACATACAGTCTCACACACACACATTCACACACACACACACACACACACACACTTGATTCTTCATATGTGAGTTGTGTGTTTCTTTCTTGCACATAATAAACAGAGCAAAACCCTTTTCCTATATGATATGTACAAAAGTGTGGAGAGGGTTTGCAGGTCTGCATGGAGTCTGTGTGATTACTGGTTGGTGTGTAAATTGGCAGGGAATCAGTGAAATCAGGCCTTCCAGGCAAAAATCCACAGCCAATGTTTTCATTTCTCGGAATTTCTACTTTGCTTTGATGTTCCTTGCGTTTCAATATGAAAGAGGAAGGGTATTATTGAGTATACGATCGTGTGTATTTGTGTTCTCTCGTCACTCACACTCCAATGCATATTCCGTTGATTTGACGTGAGATTCAAACGAGATATTTTACAATTTACAGCCAACGTATTTACCCCGCTGTTAAAGTACGGTGGGAGAGAGGTTCTTACTTGCTCCTGCTGCAGACAAAGAGTGAAAAATAAAATGAATTTGTAACTTATTGTAAATTGTAACTACGCAGGGTGGAACTTTGTAAGCAGTGAAGCAGTCAAGCCGGGCGTTCAAAAGTAATTAACTGTACAAAGTACAAAGACTTATTTGATGCAGAAATTACTTTATATTTGGCGTGGGTTTGATCTCCGCCATCACCACACGAGTTTTAAAGAGAAATGATGAAGTGTGTGAAGTGCGTACGTGTTTTTACTTTTTGGTTAGAAGTAAAAGAGTTGTAATTGCAAAACTTAATTTCCTACGGGTTTCTATCTTGTGAAAGTGAGTGTAGATTGTAAAGACATACGCAGAGACCGCGCCACCGACTTGGGAACAATTGTGCTGAATTTAAGCATTAACTGTTGAATACTTCTCATTTTGTAAGTTAGCCTCTCATCTCGGCTGCTTAGCCGCAGAAGAGCTTAAGTAGATCGTCTTGTGGTTGTGTGTGTGTGTGTGTGTGAAGTTGATGGAAGGTGGAAATGACACGAGAGATCTCGAAATGACATAAAAACCTCGAAATCTCAATCAGTGGAAAGATTTAGCGGAGTAAAACGGAGGAAATGAGTAGCAGGAGAGATGAGATGACTTACGATTCGTAAGAAAAGTGGAGCCAAGTGGTGTCCAGTTGGGTTACCTCATCTTCCTCCTTTCTTCTCAGTCTCAATGGAGTTCCAAAACCTCTTCAAGAATGAAATGGGCAATCACCTCCTCCACTCACTTCTACCACAAGTACCCCAGACCATTTGAGATGTGTGTGTGTGTGTGTGTGTGTGTGTATGTGTGTGTGTGTTGTGTGTGTTTCAAGAGTCTCATCGTCTTACACTCTAACTAACCATAACGTCACTTTTCCTCAAGAATGCTTTCCCTTGTTTTGCACGAGGAAAAGACGAAGTTCTCAATTGTGACTGTATAGTCTACAGCCAGAGGAGTCTACTTGAGTGAAAGCGTTTTTACACTCGCTTTCTCCCTTTCCTTCTTCCGTAAGAAAGAGTATGGCATGGCAGTGGCTGCCTGGCTGGTTTCCACAAGATTGCTTTTGTTACATTTAATTTCTGCAGGTAATGTTATTTCTTCGCATTGCACCTGAGACTAATAACTTGACTCACAGTTGAGGCCAACGCTGAGCTATTACTTCGGGCATCACACACCATTCTGTCTCACCAAAGCCAATTACTTGGATTTATATGCTTCCTCTCGCCCCAAACAACTTACACACTTGGCTAACACAAAAGAACTCTCTCGAGTCTCTCTCAACTCCTGCTCCTCCATTTAATACAAATGCCTCACCATTACTTCAATTCAAACGAACTTTTTTCCAAAATGCAACTCTAACTAATTCCTCAGAAAATTACTTAAGCCTATACCCATTGTTATATTTATTTATACAATAATTACATGAGTACACATGAAAGTTTTAGATCATGATCATGTAACGAAGAGATGAAGTGAATTAACTCCAACATAATATGGAGATTGGTTTCTGAGAAATCTTCCAACGATGCATAATGTATGTGGGCTGAATGGGCTGAGTTCGTTTCGAAGGTAAATCATAGGGCACACACTTTATAGAGAAAGAGTAAAATTGTATTTTGAATTCTAATTCTCTGTGTGCTACTCGTCTCCACTCAGCTTTGCTCTCCTCTTCCTCCTCTGGTTGTCTAACTCCAACTTAAGTACATCGAATGGAAATTTGAATGACTGAAAGAAAGAGAATGAACTCCCACACACTACGGAGGAAGGTTAAGGAAGAAGTTATTCGTGAAAAGTAATAAATTTAGAGTATCAATGTAAATAAATAAATCTTGGGTTGAATTAATGAATGTTCCGGAAAGGAATAAGTGAATGAGGAGTGTTGGTGGTGAGTAGTTGGTAGTAGTTGAGCTAAGTTGCACGTGGAAAAGGACTCTCATTCATGAGTGTGGAACTGTTGAGAGTAACGACTTAAATATTGGAATAGCTCAATTTATTTACTCACTTGCAATTCAAGTCCTCTAGGCCTACTCAAAGTTTGCTGCATCAGTTCATCTATCACTTTCTCCTGTTCAATCAACAGCTTCTAGTATATATGTAATCGAACCCAAAGATATACTTACTTGCAGACACAAGACACTATGTGAGGTTCATTGTCTGCCTTTCTACACGAACTGACTCTCAGCAGACCATATTCAAACTTCAGACCTTCTTCTTCTGTCTACCAACAACTTTCTAAAACTACAAGTCCAAACATATCTGTGTGTGTGTGTGTATAACTTGAGCCTTAATGTATTCGCAATTCATTTTGTACAATAACACTTTACTTTGCAACCACACAGACTTTATACACACTTCATGTCCATAAGTATTAATTTTACGAAATGGGTTGGAGAGAAACGACGAAGAAATTGATTCACTTTGAAAGTGCGGATTGAGTTTACAGGAACCAAGCTCCCCATTAATTCATTGACACATGGTTGGTGATTTAAAAAGGGATTTTCAATTTGTTACACAGACATTTGTTCGTTTTGTGTGTGTGGATTTCTAGTTTGTTTTGAAACGAATCTGTGTAAATTTTTGGAAGAAATTGAAGATTGTGAAGAATTGTTTTATTGGGTTGGATTATTCAGAGTCAAGAATCAAAATAGGTTTTGTTTGATATGTCTAATTTAAGTGGATGTGTAGAAGTGTATAAGAGTTGTAGTAGAAGTAGACGGGATTTATTCTAAGACACTAAACTAAGCAAGTTCGTAAGAAGTAGAAGTTGTGCCTAAAGAATTTGTGCAAGCTCTGAAGTGACAATAATGCAATGAGCAGTGAAGAAAGATTGAAGTTTGTATCAGCTGAGCGTAATTGGGTTCCCACTTATCATCCATTTCCTCCGTAAGACTCCTCACAAGTCTCGGAACTTTGTCGCACTGATCAACTCATTCGAATTGACTTCATTACTTCACTCAACTCAACTCGTCGTCGTCGTCTTCAAGAAGTTCTTCTTCTTCTTCTTCTTCTTCTTCTTCTTCTCTTTTGCCCGTTTCATTCGACCCACTTGGTCTCTTCTCTTTCCAACTTTCTTTCTTTTAAGCTCTCAGTAATTGAGACCTCTAAGCTTTTCACTCCAACTCTTCTCCCCGTCCAACTTGTGCGTCTTACCTCAACAAGACTAATTGTGGAAACATTCCCGGGTTAAGCATAATTTCCAAAACATTCCGTGTGTTTCTTCTCTCTAAGGCCTTTAAGGTTGGTTGTCCTCGCAGCAGTCTCCTTGGAGGGAGTTTACTTTTTCCCTTATGGCTCTCCATTAAAAATAATGTAATAACTGGGGCTCTCCACTCCTTTTCCCATCTTCCACACATTCCCATTCCTCTCGCCACTCCTCTCCGTACAATCAGAAACAGAGGAAGTAAAAATGATACAATTAGATGACAAAAATGAGATGACACTTATAAAAGGGCTTAAATAGCTTCCTCCTGAAAGACGAGATGTTACTTACTTATTGCCTCCCTCATTTCCCCTTTCACTAACAAGCATTTCCCCTTTACGTCCGAAATTTATCCCATTTTTACTTCGTTTGCCAACCCGAAACTTTCAACTTCACTCACGCCTTTCAAAAACCATTTTCTTATGTATTTTGACTCAAACATAAGAAACGTTTTCGTGGAAATTCTGTCTCCACTCTCTCACATTGCTTTGGGTTTCCTCAACTTGCACAAAGAAATTTCCTCGAATAAAATGCTGACCTGTTTCAAAATTAGGCAAATGAATTGAAAGCTACCGCAGTTGGCGTATTTGCAGTTTCCTCTCAGGTATGTTTTAACTTTCTCCACGTGCATTTAATAATGTGAGTGAAATAAAGACTATAAATCCCCTCATGGTTTGTCTCATCATTAGTTGAAGTTTCTTCTTCTTTCTACCTTTAATAAATTGGGTTGCGAGGGGAAAGAGCGAGAAAGTGTATTAAGGTTTCCAGCACAGCTCAACAGAACTTTCAACCCTTCGAGCATAAGAAATAAGAAAGGAATGTAATAAAGCTAATATCTCAGGACGATGATCTTGAAAGTCTTGATAGTTGCTTTACTTTGAACATTGTGGAATTGTAGACTGGGTGTGTGCTTGGCCTATGGAAAGAATCACCACCGACACTCAACACCACATTTCACTCTGCGGAGGATGAGAGCTGAGAGAGAAGGGCTGCGTATTATTATTATACCATATCAGAATTAAATTATAATACGACTTGCATTTACCCGGAGTTAACGAGATGCCGTGAGTAATATGGATGTAAGATAATGTAAGAATGAAATGTTCCTCCGAGAAGTCATATTTGTTCAAGATAACACTTTCTGGGGTGGCTCAAAGATGAGTTGCAGCAACTCTTCTCGCTCTCTCTCTCGTGCTTAGCTGTCGCTTTTTATCCTTTTGAAGACACAGCACATTATTTTGCCTACTTCACTCCTTCCTTCACACTAACCCTTCTTCCCCTGAATTTCGTTACGGTTTTTATTACTCCAGAGATGAAGGTGCGGAGGATACCCATGCAGGCATTATTATTATTATTATTGCTCTCCTCTGTCTTCTGTCTACACACACAGTGAAGAGAAAGTTGGAGGTAGGAGAGGAATTCTCTCAAAATGCATTAAGACATTCGTCTTTGCGCAAGAAGGGAAATATTTAAATAGGAAAAAGAAGGATGGAAGAAAGGATATGAGTGTTAAGTAAATGAAGCAACTAATTTTGAATGAGTGTGTGAATGAGTTATGATGCTTATTGGTGATGCTGCTGCAACTGGTTGAAGAATAAGGGAGGAATGGGAAGGTGTGGGGAACAGTTTTTGTGGGAAGAGGACAGGTGTGAAAGAAACGGAAAACTCTCTCTCGTTGTTGTTGAGGAAGGAAGGACGAAATGAATGAATTTACTTCGCACTTTCCCTTCAGACAGATTGCTGGGGCTCCGTTAAAGCAATTGAGACTTTCTCTCGTCTGGAGATCTCGAGATCATCTCATCAGTCAGCGGCTACGGAAGACCATTTGTTGTTGCAAACGATGTACAATGCGTTAATAATTCCCAACACACACGGAGAATATACACTCCTCCTTCTAATAGTAGTTACGTGAGTGTAATAATTCCTTGAAGTACACACACACACACACACACACACACACACACGGTGTGTGTAATAAAGAAAGGAGGGAAGAAGGAATCCTTCTTGAGTGCTCAGACTTTATGGTATTTCCACACATAATAAAAGCCGACCAGAATGATCCATTGAGAGTGATTGCAAGAACAAATGGTGAAAGCACGAAATATTATCCCTTTGTTTAGACTTTGGAGAGAGAGGCTGGATATTTTTGAGCCATCCCTTCTTCCTCCTCATGTACAATTGTTCTTGAGGAGTGCTGCTGAATGTGTTGTGGCATAAAATGTTGCATCACACGTACAAGAAGAAGATGAGAAGAAGGAGATGGAGGGTAGAAGGAAGGAAGGACGGAGGAAGACAATCTGAAATAGAGTCAAGGGGAAGAGTGATGCATCTCTCGAGATACATTACGTTGATGAGCCCTGCT
>JAQGAD010000661.1:0-31563 GCA_034696625.1 Isotomurus palustris | reverse complement strand
CACTGTTTGTTTTCCTGGTTTTTGTATGGATGTGAGCGTGAGTGGGATCCAGCCATCCAGCTTTCTAAGAAATTTCATACTCATAATATCCACACTAGTCTGCCGTCTGCAGTTTTCAGTTTGGTACGTATCAATAGAGGATCTGACTCTATTCACTTCTTCAACCTGCGAGCCAGCAGGAGCAGGGCTTTCAATCTTCACCTACTTTTGACTTTCTTTACAACAACTGAAATAAAGAACGAAATGAAGAGACGAGAGAGAAAACTTCCAATTTCGATTTCCCACAAGATATTTTCCTCAATAATTTAGAGAAGAATAGAGTAGTGGATGAGTGAGTAATAATAATCAGAGAAGTTTTGTGTGCACAAAGAATGAAAAATCCGTATGGTTTCCTACAGCTGGAAAACTTAACTTTTTCCTACATTTGTGGAAGTCTTAAAGGTCTGCAGTTGTGAAGACATGCACAATTATATGCATATCAACTTCTTCGAAGGTTCTTTCCGTATGTCTGCTGATGTTCCTGTTGTTTCATCTTTCAAACTATCCTGCACTCAAGCATTACTTACACTGTGGTCTAAAGATGAGTAGACTTTTAATGTTTCCGTGCCTTCTATTCATTCGTGTTTCTTACATGAGCTTAAATCAAATGGATTCGCAAAGGTTGAATGTTGAAGGTAGCAGTATGTCATTGAAATTGAAGAGAAGAAAGCTTAATGGTACCCACAATTCTTGGAGGCTTGCACACACATACACACATGTTTTTTCTTCCATGAACAAAGTTACTCAAATGTATGCCGCCGAATACTTTTCTTCAGCAGCTCTGAACAGTCTGAACCTCCATAAGACTTCCTTACTTCCTTTAAAATGGTCATAAACGTGAAAGTATCCACAAGGAACGAGGGAAAGTACCAGTGGATAGGGAACACGAACAGGATAGAATACTTAAGCATTTCATCGTGTAAAGGTGTTTCAGTATTCAGAGTATTCACAACTACGGGAAATTTAGGAGAATACTAAAGCACTCTGACGCATCTAGCAGATCGTACATAAAGATGATGCACGTACATCGTAGTGGAGTTTAAAAAGGTATGTCGTGCGACGTATCAGATCTTGTATAGAAGTGCAGTAAAAGTGGTGTTCTCCACTATCGATTGTATGCGAACCCTTTTTATGTGGCTTTGTAGTAGTGGTAGTGATGCAACTTGTGCTCTGCGATATTAAGGATTTTGTAAGAAACATTTCCAAGTATTCGAAGCAAAAAATAGCATAATAGGTAAAGTTAAGGGACGGAATTAACACCAGCAAAATTGTGAAAGTAGAATGGAAGTCTCAAGGGAAAGTTTCCATTCGCTTTCATCGTTAATTAAACTTTATTGGGTGGATGAAAAGTAAGCACGTGAAATGGGCCAACGGTGTCTACGTCTAAAGTAAAGAAGATCAAAAAGAAGTAAAGACGAGAGATGATGAGCTGCAGTGAAACAAACGGCTGAGTTGTGCTGTAAAATGTGTGAAAAGTCTTCCATCTTTCGATTATTGGGTTATTATTCGACTTTTCAGTTTCCCTTAAGTACACCGAACCCATCTTGCATCAGGTTAACCTTTGTATCTCACAAAGTGCTTAGGTGGCTGTAACTTCGACAAAAGTTTACTCCCGAGTCATTGTTCGTAGTTACTTCACAATAAAACTAATTATCATCCCAAGTTTATCAAGCCTTGTTTCCTATCGTTCCTCTTCCCATTAAGGACCAATCCAGCAATTTCCATATTTAACTTTCAAATATAAAGTAAGTTGGTGTTTAATTTAAAATTATTTTGGCTCTGGTTTCTCCTAAAAGTTTGAATTTGTTTGAGTTTCGAGCTTTAGGCGTCTTCTAAACAAGTATTTGCATTCCTTGCAAGTATAAGCGTATAGACTTCCAGTAATGAGCCATTATTACTATAATCAAACTGAAACCTATTCTACACAAAACCTAGACGGTGAAAGTTTTCGCGTAAATCAAATCATGCAGCTGTGCGTTTGGCCCTACAATTTTGCTGATTAGTAGTTCTTGTCTTTACCTGTACTTCCCAATATCAAAAATATCCCGAATTCCCGAATTATTCTTAACCAATTATGACTAAAATAAGAATACCTGCCCCTGAAACATTTGTGGCTGTCTCGAGTGTCTCGTAAGCTAGTACATAGTAGGGTAATCTAATATGATTAATAACTGAATTTCAACCCCACAAGTCGATTCGTATTTTATTTGGAACTAGTGCGAGTGCACGTGCGACTTATATTAAATTCAAGTTTGATATTAGCTTTGTAAGAGAGGGTTAAATATTAAGCCAAGTCACAAGTAGTACTTTTACAATAGCATGTTCAATTCCACTTTCCTTCCACTTTTTATCTCTCATGTTCAAGAGCTGCGCAATCTACCTTCATTTAAGTATATGGATTCCCATTCCACAGTGCATAGAGGCAATTGTCATCAAACTGTAGTGGTTGGCGGTGGTAGATCTGCACTCCTCTACGAATTCTAGTACGTTCATTCTAACAAAGTGTGTGGAGTGGCTCAAACACAAAAATCAGGACACCACCGTGAATTTTTTTCTTCCAAACCGATTGAACTATCTGGCTTACTTACATCAGAGTCGTATATTTAAAATGAAAGCGTACAAGCAAAGAGATTTTAGATCCGTGAGCTACATAGCTATAGCTGTGCATATAATATAGTGTAAAGAAGATTACCAAACCACCCAATGTTGTACATATACGTGTGTGTGTGTGTTGAAATTCATGAGAACAGCATGTGGAGAAAGGGTATAGAAAAGAACCTGGTGAAAGGCAAAACCACTCGAGCTTAATACTTGACCGCTTTCTTTGTGCAAAACTTTCGTTGTTTATCCTCTCGTTCCAACTCACTCCCCTTTTTCGCCTTTTCAAGTGAGGATGTTCAAAGATTGAAAGCCCATCCAGCGATGAGATGAACCACAAACAGAGTGCAAATGAACGTGTACATCAACGATCAGCCTGAGAAATAAAGTAGCTCCGTTTCAGACGTCTCATCTTCTCTTAGGAATATTTAAGAGTTAAGTGAGTTCCAAATAGATGGATGAGTCGTTTTACTAAAGCTTTTCGTTCCACCCAATTCAGGTGATCGATGCCATAAACTTCCAACTTCCAACGGGCTTCTTTCTACTTTCTACAAATAACCCTTTTGTACTTCTTATTTGCTTTGGTCTACGTATACACACACCGTTGTTTCTCTTTAACGTGAGAACAAAAAGTAGACTAGCAGCTATCCCTAAAGGATTTCCTTGATACTGAGCAGAAACACACATTCTATTCTATGATGCTCAATGCTCAATCACCTCGAAGGACAGGTTTTTCTGGCATTTGATTTCCGCTGAAATCTTTTCTCGAGGCTGATTCCAAATTCACAACATACTCACTCAACTACAGAACTGCAATTGGAAAACATGTGAACGAGCAATTCTTGCACTTCAATGCATCCAGTCGTTGCTGGTCTTTTGAAGATAGATGATTCCAATTTAAAATGAAGTAAGTCTGACTGCATGAACTTTTGAAAGGTTAAGGGCAAACGAATCTTCAAAATAAACCAGAGGTTTGCATCGACTGTATACTTTACGGCTAAACGAATCAAATAACAAACATTTTACCGTTGTACGTGTCGAGTAAAGGTTGATTGCTGCTCCCTTTCATTAAAGTAGTTGAATCATAACAATAAAATAACTTTTCTAGGAAGCCCTGAACTTTCACTTGCAGTGGTATAAGAATTTTTACTACAGAGCACAATTTAAATTTTGTACTTTTGAAAGTTGTGTAAATATTCGAGAATTTTCCGCATTATTTACCTACCACTGTTGAAGTCAAAGAAAGGCTTGCACCTTGTAAAGTTTAACTTATATAACTTAGGCTTATTTTTATTCAATCGACATAGCCACTTTCACCTTGAGTTGTACAAGGGCTTATCAATCTTGTCATGCAGTGGGAAGGGGAAAGCTCCGCTGTTGTATCTACTTCGCATCTTTACTCGATATTCAATCGCTTTTCAGGCAAACCAAGTGTGCCGTAGAAGGGAGCTGCGTAAGTTTATATACGGAAGAACGTGTTGTATA
The DNA here is from genome assembly GCA_034696625.1 of Isotomurus palustris. NCBI lineage: Eukaryota > Metazoa > Arthropoda > Collembola > Entomobryomorpha > Isotomidae > Isotomurus > Isotomurus palustris. The sequence goes on along the minus strand of JAQGAD010000661.1, from coordinate 27,441 downwards.
CATTCTCTCCAAAGTTTGACTCGATTTCAAGGAATGGATTCTCCTCACCAGGCAATCTAAAATCTAGAGCATCATTTTATCTTCCAAATGGTCTTTTATGGAAGCTTTCTCCATGTACTTATTTTTTCTTGAGGTTCCTCTATCACCTCTTACGCTAAAGTCTACGAATGGAAGGAAAGATTGAATAACGAAGGAGATTTTTTTTTCCTGCTTTCTTTATCTACTTTCTCTCTGGGCAAAATGAGAGTGAGTTGATCTGCTAAACCTACAGTTGGTTTGGATTGAATATTTCTACAACTATGCTGCATCCAAAATGAGTTTTCTCCAAAAAGTGTTTTTATCCTGTGCCCATTGGGAAGTGCGAACTAACCTGCAATTGGTTTTGGATGGATCTGGGGAGACACACACAACTCGACTTCCTGTGGATGCACAGATTCTTGATTTGAAAGTGGAAAGTGGATTTAAGTATTTTTCCATAAATATTTCATGACAGGTGACAGGGACAAAAGGGTTTTACAATATAAATTCCATCAATACTTCAATGTAGGCTGTACGCAGTACTTTGTCCTTTCTAAAATACTTTCCAGCGTGAAGAAGCTTTTTAAAGTCTTATTCAATATATTTTATCTCTTCATCTCGTCTTTTTCCGCTTCCCTAAAGAGATTCTATTATATTTTGTTTTATCTTTTTCTCTATTTCCCCACCCCAAATGCAAAAGTAAGCCTCAAGGAAGAAACGAAGCAAACAGGCAATAGAACTTTGAGAAAACTGCTCGGTCGGATATTCAATAGAAAGTTGGAAGTGTGACTGGAAAAGAAAGAATAAAAGACATTTTAATCTGTAGAGGATTGAAAGAATCTCTTGTTTTGAAGCAGATGGTTGGTCCTGTATTACTTGTACTTTGTACGTACTGTTAGCTTGTTTAGTTGTGTGTATGTAGAGATTCTTTACTATCTCACTGTGCGTTTGTATCAGGTCATATTATAATCATACTGTTTTTTGTCAAAAAGTTGCAAACCAAAAACTCAATGTTGGTGGTGCACCGTCAATTTATACAAAAAGAATCCACATAGAAAGAGCTAAATTTTATGAAAGACAAGGGAAAAGGTGTGTCTGAAATGAAACAAGAAATTCTAGGAATTTTGCTTTCCTCCTACTGTATTAGGTAGTATAATACGGAAACTACCGTTTTGTAAGAACGGATAGAAAGTGTTTACGTGAAACAAGGACAAGTAATTTACGGTGGAAAGCATTGAAGCTGAAAAACATTTATTTCGTTGCAAGAAGTCCCTCCAAGTTAAGCAAAGCACACGGCATTCATCATGAAAGAAATTGTGTTCATCCTCCACTCCTCCTTTCCATTCCTTCTTGCTTGCTTGTCTTAATCTGCGGATTTTTACAAGACTTTCACACAGCACCTCCTGCAACGAGACTTACAGGAGGAAAGACTTCTTGGTATTTTGGTACATAGAATATGCTTTCTAAAGGCAATGCAGTCTCACTGGCCTCTCTGTGTTTAGTCTGCACTCGCTTTTTGTGTACATTTTTGGCATCTTTAGGAAATAAACCCTTTTAGCCCATAAAAAACGACAACTTCTACAACGCATTTCTGCCTCTAGTCTAAAGATGTACGTTTTTACAGGAAGCTGAAAGAAAGGCAAATCTACTTTAGAGCCTTTCTATCCATCAGAATATCACAAAACTCAGTAAATATTAAGAACTGTGTGTCTTATTGCACTTTATGTAATGGTATTAGTTACATAAACATAATCACTCACTCACAAGAGTTTAATAATGCAGCATGTTTTTTAGAAGAGTTTTGTAGTATTTGTAGTAATCCATAAGCTGTATTAGCTGTATTTGCAAAAAGATATTTGTGTTTACTGTTGGACGATAACTTTTATACCGAAGCTTTTTCTCGTTGAAAGAATTTTCCGAAAAATGCTTTGGCTTATTCGCTGCCAAAGTGAATGAAAAAACCGAACCAATCATGAATCTTTGTAACGAGATCGGAGAGACAGATTTACATCCTTTTATTAGTATAATTATGGTCATCCTATGTAAGAATCTGTGTGTGTGTGTTCACTTTTAAGCATTTTCTTCATCTGATAAATCATGCGGGTTGCTTTCACCGTGTAGCAAGATAACGTGCGACTTTGTGGATGAGAGTATAGTGGAACTGCAGTCGTACACCATGTTTCATCGAATGTGACTTTAATCTTATGTTAAAGTGAGTGGAAAAGTAGTTCAACTTTTCTTCTTTGTGAAATGTAATTACCGTGAAATCCTTTCTGCATATGAAACTCTCCCGTATTATTACACGGAGAAGCTTTGTACAAGCAAAAGCGAACAATGGATTTACATTTGAGCTCTAAGCTCACTTTTCCTTATTTAAAAAAGAACTTTCAGTATTCATCATCGTCTCATAATGATATGATGGAGATGAGAATCGTAACAATAACTCTTTTCATAATGGTTTTATTGTCCGGTCTTTCGTAGTCTTTATGTTCATTCTCTGTATACTTACTTCGGTTTAGTTAGCCGGCAAGTGTAATTACAAGAATACTAAGATGGTCTACAGTTTCTCATTTGTACTTTGCATTCACCACGAAGTAAGGATGTATTTTCAAGTAATTTAATTAATAAACGCAGCCTAAGTTCTTTATGGTTTTCAAGTACCTATGCAGTATTTATTGTCATCGACTTTCTCCAGCCTATTTTTGGAATGCAATCTTTTACTCTCCTTCTGCTAAGTCTTCAAAGTGCAAAGAGTATTTTAGCCATAAGTAAAAATGGTTTACGTTTGAATTCTCAGAGACACATAATCACCATAAATCTAAATGTGTGTCGCGTATCTTTAGTAGTGAGCATTGAACATAATAAATCTCTGTTCCTTTACAGATGGTATAAAATACGGGGAAATCAAAAGAGTTAATGTGGATCGAGGAGTCATACCACTACCACTGAGGCTTGAGCCTATAGAGGAGAGTTGGTGGGTCTGGTGAAAGTCACAAAGAGTCTCCTCACTTCAGGACGCACAAAACTTTCTCCCTAATGGCGAAGCAGATGTTCCATCTTGGGTGCAACTGGCAGTGGCATCGATTAGCATCATCAACCCTGTTCATCCTGACACTCAACCTGGCTACACTCAACGGAAGAGGAAGCAGAACTCTCCACGATCAAGTATCTTGGACTCCTATCTACGTTGACACTTCTAGTAAGTCTTGTTACACATTTAAAAGAACTCTCTGTGTGTATGATGAGATTTAAAAGCCAGAGCTTTTACTTATTTGATTGATGATGCCAAAGCTCCTTTGCTCGTTTTCTCGATGGGAATTAGTGAGTAGTACGTTTCTCCCTTTTTCTTTATTGCCCTTCGTCCTTACCCATTATAGACACTTCTTTTGTAATATTACATTAGACTGATGCTAGTGAAAGAAAGATTGAGCAGAAGAAACGGAAGAATACACCAGGAGTAAGTTTCTGATTCCACAAGGGAAGAAATTCAGTTCAGTCAGATGAATGCTTGATAGGTCGACAGACAGAGAGAAAGTTAAACTCATTCAGCTGTGTTTCTCATCCTATAAAATCATCATAGGCAATAGAAGTGAAGACACTGAAAGGGCTCTGTTCTTCTCTACTTGGAATTCAATATTAGTCTTAGAGCATCAGTGCTTCCTACTCGTGGAATTTACTCCCAAGAAGACAGTAAGAATGTGAAATGAGTGGGATTTAATAATGCTACTATCAAGCTGACGTCTACTATCTGTATCGTTCTATTATACAGAGAGCTCTTTCAGTTACACGAAGCTAAATTCTCATTGTGAAAGATCCGGAAGGAGTGTATCAAGCAGTGTGTAGCCTATCTGTATGATGCGGTGTGTAATGGAAATAAAGGATGTGGTTCGTGTGTATCTTATAAAATTTGCAATCCAGCTTTAGACTTCACTTGAGCATAAACTAAGAAATAAAATATTTAAACTAAGAATTTTCTATTCTCACTGGACAGGGAGACAAGACTGGTGGTGTTGGAAGGATTTTATAAACTCATGAGAGTTCTCTCATACATATGAAATTTGTTAGAGATTTCCTGCTTTCTCAACACACCCGCTTTACACATTGCAGAGTCAGCTATTGCATATTTTCCGTTTAACCAAGCTCATCCGGGTTTACAACAATATTGTCAGGAATATGAACCGAGTAAGCATTCAACGATTCAGCTAACAACTTTCCTGTTCACAAAGTCAACCTAAACATTATTGCTAATGCTTGTGCTTACTTACTCAACTGTGCTTGGCACAGTTGCAAGCATACAAAACAAAACTCTCAGAATGCAAAACAGAAAGTCAGGAGTTTTTGCTGCCCGACTAAATGGATTTCTTTCCTACTTGGTATTCGGTTTCAATGAGCACAGAAATTCACTAGGGATCCAACTCGCACACTAACACAGTAAACTAACACGTGAGTAAATGTATTCATCAGCATTATTTATTCTCGACCATCTATCAAAATTACACTTTGGGAGATAAGACTGAGAGTGAGTTAGACTGAAATTCTTCCTACTTGGCTTTTCTCCGCTTGGCAAATAAATTGGATAATCAAAATCGCATTCATCATCATAGAATAATAATGTTTGTGGTGGTAGCAGTCTATGCATAAGCAATCATGGTGCAATTTTTATGGGTAGTGGATTAGGCTACGAGAATACGTATCACTTATGCAACGAGATTAAGAATGCAGTTCGAGTCAAAGCAACTGAAACCTGTGAGATAACAAAAACACGTAAAATGTTGGGGATATAAATTAATTGGAAAGAAATTATATTAGTGTCATTAAATATCAAAACGAAGAAAGTTAGTACGACAGTATATAGGTGAGTGCGTCATTTAAGTTAGAAGAGATGTTTCTATTAATATTTCACTCTGCATGGTTCTCATGCGACGTCCTGCTGCCTGCAAGACACTACACAAGAGAACGCAGCATCAATACTATGTAGGTTAGTGCATTAGAAAGCCTGTGCAATTTTGGTGAAAGTAAACTTTCCACTCAGTCCTTAAATTGTGTAAAAGTCTAGCCTTATTGGTTTTCTGTACATATATTCCTCGTAAGGACCAAAGTTAGGTAAAAGTGTACTTTTTACACACTTACTCGAAGATCTTTATGAAAGTGTAGCAATAATGTAGCCGAAGAAATGGGTAGTAGAAGGGAAATAAATGACGTAATAATATGAGTGAACACACTTACACACACACAGAGAGAGAGAGAGATAAAGTAATGTGAGGTTCACAGTCAGTCACATCTGAAAACGCGTGTGGATCAATAATATCTCATCTCAACTCGTACCTACATCATCATCATCTATTTCACTTCAATCCAATTTCATGTGGAAGTGTAAAAAGTGATATTGCTTAGGTAAGGAAAGGAGTGAAAGTAAATTGTGGACGACGTCATCCATTCTAGAAGAAGATGTGTAGGTAAGGACTAGTGTACCAGATTAGAAGACCTTTGGAATACGAAGGCTGAGGTCGCACGAGAACGATGAGTCTTGAGTCTCTCGCGTATGTATAACATTTTTAGGTCTCGCTCATTCCGCAGAGATGAACAAGTTGAGACGAACTGTGTTGAATGATAGAAAGAAACCCCAACTTCCTGACGTCATCTACGCTCCTGCTGCTTTCTCCACAGAGTTGCTATTTTTAGCTAACATGGATGGATGGGCGGATGGAAGTCGAGTGAGATGGAAGATTCACTCTCAACGTTTATTTGTATTGTAGTCAATCTCAATCGGGCCAAGAAAGGAAAGAAGGATGAAGAATTATTTCACTCGGTCTCTATCTAGTAATTCGTGGAATGGAATAGTAATGTCTGTGTCCACACCTGTAGTTCATACACAGCCCCAGATTAACCCTTTCTCTTGAATCACTTGAGGGAATTAAATCCTCACTGGCGTCGTATTTTCTGTGTCAATTGCTTATTTTACGACTTATTCCTCGTGCCACCTCTTTACTCTTTACTCGGCCCCAACTCTTCTAAATCTCGGAAACTACTTCCTTTCCAAGTAGGACAAGTCTAAATGAGATTTCTCCGATTCTCTCAAACTACTTTCACTAAGAGAAATGACAATTTCTTCCCGTGGATTCGAATAGATTAATCATCCATCTTACCCTTTTCCCTATATAGTATCTACAACTAAGAGACTTATTAAGATGGAACACACAGCTAACTGTTTACACAAGCTGATGATAAATTGAAACTTTCACAAGACTCCCTAGTAAATAATGTAACTCATTAATTTCCTCGTAATTAAATGACGTTCATGCAAGAGTGAATGTTCTACACGAACCTGGAGTTTCTATTTATTCTGGAGATTCAATTCAGCTCATGTGCATTTACATCGGCTAATTATTCAGTTTTATACCTCTACGTGCAATGACTCAAGCATTTCTTTGATCAGAAAATTTCGAAACTTTAATTATAACTGCAATTTGATAATTACGTCTAAGCATTGAGAATTAAAAATTATATTTATTTCAGTATTAAGCAGGTACGCATCGCATGATCTCCTTTATTATTTGTAGACATTTTGTAGCACTCTCTGTGAGGTAGAGTAATAACGAATCCCTAGAGATGTCCATAAGGTTGACGACTTAATCTATGATCCAATTATCTTTCTGCGTGAACATTAAAGTAATTATTTCCACTTCAATTAACTTTATACTCTTTCCTGTCGTCCCAGGGTGTAATGAATTACAGCTCGTGTAGACTGTGTCCGACTAAGCCAACCAAAAACGAAAATATATTGCTTTCACGTCTCTATAAATATAGCAGAGTATAATACCGAAGAAAGCTTAGTAGACATAAACACATTATAATATAAGTGAATTATTGCCTTTCCAGATCGGCTTGATCTCTGGACGATAAGCTCAACAGGGTGCGAATGTCCAGGAGCTCAAGGAAATCATAATTGTGCTTGCTGTGTCAAACCAGGAGGTTGCCTCTGCTCGTTCAACCCAAACAAATGTGCCCAGTGTGGACTCGAAGACGCTTGTCAACGATGTGAGTTTAGAAGTAGAAGTCCATTCATTCCTAAATTAAATTGATTACTCCAAGTTCCTAGCTTTCTTTTTATTCCACTTGGTTTATAAACTTATCCTTCTTTTCTGTCTGCGTAATTCCCTTCGGTTGAATTGCCATTCTCCAAACGTTGTTTTCAAATTCACCCAGCTTTTCTCTCTTTCAGTGACTTTCCTTTATTCCATCCGAATGAGCGTGTGTAGGTAGCTGTGTACATTATTCCCTCGAGACATCCATATGTATTTATATACAAGCTCCACATGTGAAGTTTCCTGTGGAGGAAGCAAAGCACAAAAATAGGTCACACAGAACAAGCGAACAAACTACACGGTACACAGTACACACACTAATAAATTTGATACTATCGAACTGCCATAAGGAGCATTAATTGCTGATCATTTCCCCGATAAGAAAACCGATTTGAGAAACAACTCTGAGTCATTCCTTCTCTACACGAGCAAAAGTTGTTTTGTTCTTTGGAAGCGACGTGACGACGAGGAATCGTGAAATTGTATATACCACCTTCCTCAACCACCGGGCTTATTTACTTAACGACTATGTGCTAAAAGAAAGTGTGTGGGGAAAGCGTTTATGACAAAATGCTATTAGTGTTATAGCGGCAGTCAGATGGTATTTTGATAATCCACTAAAACCTCATGGAGCAAATGAATTTTCCGTGTTAAGCGTCCACAAGCAGAGAGGTTCGTAATCTCTGGCACTTTCTCTAGTGAAGAATATAATTGTTGTACTTTACATGAGAGATAACTTCAGGTCTCGAACTATAAAACACTATTTATTTATGGTATGTAGGCTTCGTGCATCAAAATGAATACGCACAAAACACAAGAACACATATTTATGCAGAAAAACAATAACTATTTCTTTACAAGTTTAGAAGCCTAAAAGATTCTTACTTCTTTATTACTCATTCCTATGTAGATTTTTAATTGAATACTACATGACCATGGCTGACTACACAAACAACAATGCTAGATAGATATCTAACGTTGGAATTTTGGAACACGGTTAGCCACCACTTCCGTAAGCAGACACAGCAGTATTAGCTTGTTGTCGAGAGAAAGCTACCCATTCCTGAATTTGTGGGATGGCGAATACTTCGTCTTTCAATTTCTTGAGACTTGGATAATCTTTCAGACAATCAGGGTTAACCATATCCTCAGCCACATCGAAGAAATTGGCAAGTGCCAAGTCAGCATAGGTCAAAGTTGCTCCTGAAATCCAGTCTCCTTCAGAAGACTCCAGGAGCTCTGCAAACTTGGTGAAATATTTGGGGAAGTGCAGTTCGAGCAGATCCTTTCTCATCAGAGCTTTCTTAGCGATGCTGGGTTCTCGAGCGAAGTCCCGGAAAACTGGGTTTTTGATGGAGTTGTTGAAAAATACCCAATTGTAACTTAATCCATGCTTTATTTTTAAGATGTGTAAGTACTGGTACAAAAACTTCATGTGACTTTTACCTGTATGACGAACGATATCCGGGGTGAATGACGTGAAAGAATCCTTGTATGCAACCAAACCTTTACAAACAAGTATAAATTACATTACTCAACTGATTTTGTTCTAAAGTATCAAGTTCAGTTATCATTTTTCGTTTGATGGAGTCTTACACAATCTCAAGTCATAAATAAGTTCGGTGGCTTCATCTGCTCGAGCAGCTTCTTTTTCATTGTTTCCATTGAATCCGAAGCGACGAGCGATGTACCGCATGCAAGCATGTACTTGAGTCAACTCAAAGTCATCCACGAACATGATTGGCAGTTGCCCAACGTGCCGTGAGAATCCTTTTAAACATAAAGGAATATATATTAAAGGTTAGGTTTCAAGGGAAGCTTAATGTATAGCGATAGTAAGAGGAATAATACAAAAGGAGCAAGTCTGGAATGGATGGTGAGTTGGAAACGGGGGAAATATATATTAGCATCTATCAAATAAATTTGCACAAAGCTGTTTCACTTTTTTTCTGCGCTGGCCACTGGTCCAGAGGTATTCGCTCGTCTTCAAAAGGTTGTCCAGCTATTTGGAGCATCCAACGAATTGGCTCAGCAAGCCCTCGAATGTCGAAGTAGATCAACTTGAATTTTGACATATTTTCCTTTTACAACTTTCCCAAAATGTATTTAGTTTTAGTGGTTTGGCGAATATAAAATGTTTATGGAGTTCTTTTGTGCCCCCAATCCACGAGATGCTTCTCTGCTTTCTGCTCTGCCTACCCGAAGAATTATTATTTCTATTGCCACACTACAATCCTGAGAGTAGTAAAGAGGGAATGGGAGACTCGAGTGGAGACCAAAAAAGTGGTGGATTGTTTTATTTCTTTTGAGATAAAAGTCTAAAAATGGTTGTAGTTTTGGAAAAATGAGGAGCTGGAGATGCTACTGTTGAACTGCTGGAAGAGCCTTTTGTCTTTTATAGTCTTCGCCTAGTGCGATACACTTGTGAAACAGGATTTCATTATGAAAGGGGTTTGATTGATTTCTGTTCTTACTGCTGTCTTATATTCTGCATATAAAGGAAGTACACAGGAAGTGTTTCATGATTATTCCTTAGAGAACACGTTTCGAAATTACCTTCAGGTTTTAGCCATAGGTAGGATTATTTTTTATCCAATTATCCATTAGTAATATTAACTCGAACGTGTTTTGTCTCGAAAATAGGTATTGGGTGTCTGAGAATTTTAAGCAATATGGGTTAGGAAGTTAGAAAGGTTGGGGTGAAGGAATGAAGAGAGATATATTTATTAGAATCGCAATTGTGTCTCCAATAATCATGTGAGTATTCATAGCCTCTATACTTATGTCTCTGGAGGTCTCTTGACTTGAGGACTGAGGATGTGTATTACCGATTGCTTATATTTCTGCAGATAGAATCACTTGAGATTGCCGTTTGATACGCTCCACTGCCTGGGAAATCTGCGGAGAAACCTGATTGCGTAAAAAAGCAACTATTCCTTTCATTCCTCCAACTCCAACCCACGGAGGAAAAAGATCACTCAATCTTAACTTAAGCCATTCACAACAATCTAATCCATCAATCAGTTTTTATCAGTGTAGGAAGTCAAAGGGCCATTTGTCAATTTTTTAGGAGAAAGTGAGTACGCGGAGGATAAGAGGAATAGGAGTGTACACACAGACAGACGATCATTATTATTACTACACGTACCACTCTTGACTCTCCTTTCTACGATTTATACTTCTCAGAGGAAGAATTCATCTTCCACCACAATTTCTCAGCCTACATTTTCAAGGGTCGTCTCGTCGTTTCACTTTCTCTCTCTTCTTTTTATTGGAAATGAAAGAAAAAGCAACCCACAAGATACACTCATTCACTCCTTTCCCAAAACTTTCAAGACGTCACAACTACAAAGCCAACTTACACTGACTGGGTAGATCTTTGACATTTTCACGATTCCATCATCTCCAATAAAGCTTTAAAAAGGCAAAAGGCAAGTGATATTCTCGTGTGAACTTACAAAATGCTGTAATGAAACTGGAGGTGAAAGCCTCAGTAGTTTAGGGTGAATGAAAGAGCCTTTTATCTCTAGTGCTGATGGAACTATACGAAAGAAGGCATCTTTGTCGCGTCGGGTCCCTAACTAAAAATTCATTTTTCGAGGAGTTCCTTAAATAATTCTCCTTCATGTGTCTCAACTCTCATGTTCCATTAACCGTCGTGGAAAATGTTTGACTATGTATTTTACATGCTAACACCTACAAAAGCAATTGAAATCCATCTCTCGCTTTGTTTCATTTCAGTCTGCAACGTGACAATCTCATCCAGGCAGGTTGCAACAAAGTCAGGACTTTCCTGGGCACAAATTAAATCACCTGAACTCGAAGGACCAACTTCCTGCTGGTGGAGACTTCTGAGCGCCCCGGGCCAAAGAATTGAAGTTCAAATTCATCGTTTAGTGGGCGTTGGACAATATGACAATGATACTCTCACGTAAGTGTAAATGGAATTTAGAAATGATTTATTGCTTTCCAATTAAATTACACAAACGCTTTTGCTTCATATCCTCCGTTCTTCTGAATGGCTTAAGGAAGTCTGAAAAGGCTAAAAACTTTTCTTATTACATCTTCGCGTGTTCGTCTCAGATCCGATTTCATTTCCTCGAGAGAGAAGGCTGGCACACTGATACATATCATAGCAGTAACATCGGAAATGAGCTCACTTTTGTAATGGAAATTTTCTACTAAATATGACACAAGGGATGCACAGTCAGTTATTCGAAACTCTCGATCTACACTAAAGATTCTTTTGTTCCAGTATTATACCCAGAGTAGCCTACGGCCTGCAACTTTGAAGTAAATCTTGTTTAAAGATTAAGGCAGACATCAATCCCTAGTGAAACATTATAAATAGATAGAGCGACATCCGTAAAGATCAACATAGCTTTGATACTTAAAACTCAACGATAAAACGGCTAGGCATGGAGCAGGTTCAGCAGTTTGGAAAAGAAATCTTTGCGTAGGAGTCTGTGAGATGAATTATCCGAAGACGAATAGGTTTGTTGCATTTCCACACTACGACGTGAGTGACAGACGCGACACAGATATGTGTTTAATAATTGAAGAATGATGACACAAGAATATTTGCTATCATCGAGAGTCTATTTTCCGGACGAAGGACTGCAGGGCCAGCAAAGTGGAAACTGCATGCCCAGCCGCCGCCGCCTCCTCCTCACTTACTGTCATCTCAGGGAGTAACGAGGAAGACCAATAAGTTGCCCGAGGCTTGCTTGCTTTCTCTCATTCGGATGAATGATATTATGTTGACTCAGGAGTGGCATCGCCTGTTTTCCATGAAAATATTTGCTTCCATATTGTCCTTCCATGTTCCTTATGCATTCCTCCGTGTTGTTCCGATTTACTTGTACCAAATTCAGCCTAAAACTCTGCCCCTGAAAAGCATCTATCAAAATCTAAAAGAGGCTGACAGAGCAGAGAAGCTTGTGTACTTCATCGGGTGCTTTCTTCAGGCAGTTTACGAATGCTCCTCGTTACTCATTATGTGATGGGTGCTGTTTGCTCACTCAAATTCATATTGTGGAAACACATGTAAAATACTAATACACAGATTTGTAATATGAAACAATTCAGAACTTAAGCTTTTGTATGAAAACTAAAACTTCCTGGCAGACTTCCTTCACCAAGTGATGCTCCTTCACTCTTAATCTCATCGGCTTTAGACTGGCTGAGTTGGACGAATCCAAACTGATTCTAAATATGAATTGATGTTACAGATGTTCTGGAGGGTTTGTGCAATTTGCGGATGGAGAAGTGTTTACAAGTACCACTCAAGCTGTACAACTCTGTGCTCAGAACTCCAGATATTCCCCTCCAGTGGTGCTGTTTGGAGATCAGGGAACATCAACCTTACTCGTAAGGTACAGAAAACATTCACATTTTTATGTGAAATCAAAACAAGTTTTGGTTGAGTATGTCAATGTGGAATATGGAGAGTGTTGTGCGAGGTATTTTATGGGTGGTATTTTATGAGGTAAATGAATATATTGGGAGTTGAAGTGGATACTTAAAGTGTATAAAGCCAAATTTCGCATAATTTTTACTCATCTCAAATTTCCAGGCAGCCTGTAAAAAACGTAGACAGACTTTCTCTTTGAGTCTGACTCGTAGGATATTTTAGAAGAGAAAGCTTTAGTGGATTCACAATAAAACACGACTTGTTGTCTCTAGTTCCATTCATATGAGGGCAACCCTTATTGCATCAAAATTATTAGTGAGTGAGTGAATCTTTTGATTAGATCTGAGCATTGTGCTTCTCCACTGACCCATCGGATACTTTCACCTTCGAAATAAAGCTTGGCAGTCTTTACCAGTCACTTGTGCACAAGTTGGGCACAAGAGTGGAATTAAGGTTGACATGGCTCATGAACTTTGAGTTAAAAAAGCTGAACTTTGTAAACTCAAAAGGGCAAAGTTTATCTCCCATGGGAAGTGTTGTGTTTATCTTGTTAGTCGCTGTTATACGAAAGAGGAGAGACGAGCAAGCGGATATTGTCGGGAGAGAAAGAAAACTCCATGTGGTTTGAGGGAACGTGTGTTTGCTTCACGAAAAAAAGTCTCACAAGTCATTTCTCCATGAGAGAAAGTTCCCTGCAGACTCAAAGTTCAGATGGGAGAGCAGCACAGCTTTACTCTCTTCTTCCATGTCCATTTTAGCGTTCAAACGAAAAATAAAAATGTTCTAAGGATAAAAAAAACACGAAAGTTTCAGCAGTATGAAAAAGAACTCATAATAATTTCTAGTTTGTCGTTAAATGAAATCAAAAGTGTGGAATGAAATGGAACAAGTTTTGTACAGTTAAAAAAGTATAAAATGGGTTGATAAAGAGTTGGCTAGATTATGAGGGAGAAAGGACTTAAACTTTGTATTCGTGTAAAATGAGATTCCGGATTCGTTTAAATATATTCTTCTTTTGTAAAAATCTGGTCTAGAACGGATATTCGAGCGATTCGAGCGACAGTCTTGGCTTACGTAAGCTTTTCCTCGGCAGATGATCCAATTGTAGGAGATCCAAGTAGAGGTGGTCGTCTCCGTCCTCATTCAGGTTCGTTTTTGGAAATGTATCTCTTGTCTCTTGTTGAGTTTGCCAAATGTTCGAAGCAATTTACATTCAAATTGATAATTGCCAACGATTCTGGGACTTTTAAATAAATGGAAAAATGACATTACATATTCTGACTTTCACTTTCTTTGTTAAAGAGACTCTATTGGAGACTTTTTTTGTTTTTCCTGTGTCAGTAATAAAAGACATTATTATGAAAATTGAGCTCTCAAAGCTTCTCCCCGCATGACGACGCTCCCTTTGAAATAGAGATTTACATATTATCTTTCCTTTAAACTTCTCCCAGTTCTATCTAAGAAGATGTCTTTGGCCAGATAAGGTCAATTTAAAATTACTCGCACGTGTGGATATTACTTGTTGTTTTTAGTCATCTCAACTTTAGAAATATGCATTCGTTCGTTCGTATATATGTTCACCAGAAGAATACTAAATAAGTGAATGACTTTCTGTGTCTCGTGTGTATTAGTGTGTGACTGGGAGTACGACAATTGCTTCAAAAATGAATGCGTTCTGGTATCACCGGGCTACCCTGGATTATTTCCACCTCACAGAAGATGTCGATTTATTCTGAATGGAAATTCCACTATGGATAAAATCCGAATTCATTTTAACTGGCTAAGTCTTCCACCACTTCCGTAAGTGACTTGAAAGTATTGTGAATTTAGTCGTATCCGGTCTGGTGTGGTATATTCTCAACCAACCACAGAGGAAAATTGCATGGAACTGGAAACAAATGAAATTGGATCGACTTCCTATCACCATTCAGAGTTACACAATGAAACTGCGACTATAATTTGACAATATATATATCGCGCTACATCTTTCTATACCTCGTTTTAATTTAAAGACACGTCCTTCCTTCCTATGTCATTGGGCAATTTTGTTCAACTTCCAGCTTTTCTAGAATTCTAGAATTCCACAGATCTGAATTAGGCAGACCACTACTCTGCATGGCTTTAATTTACTTTCTACACATTCTCTTCTATTCGTACGGGAGTTGTTAGTTCATGAAACTCCTATGCATTAACTTACAATTTGGACCAGAAGAAAGAACCAAGAAAAGATACTTGGGAGACTTTCGAGTTCACCACACTGCCTATAACCAACCTACCTATAGCTATGTCATAAAGATGATGAGATCTCTGAGGTAATAATACATTCAAAACTATCCAAACTTACTCCACCATTTGAAGTAGCACAACGTGAGCAATTAAAGAAATTAAGAACACACAGAGACTGGAACTAATTAGACACAAAAGGATATACAATTAGTCCTTTGCAGATTAAAATTAAGCTTTTCCTTGTTCTAAACGACTTTATCTTTATTCGCCATCCTCCCTTCCACCATCACCGCCACCGCCACCTTTTCGATGATGACAGAGAAATTACTTTACTTACGACTTGCACTTAACCACTGGAAGAATCTCAAGTAAACTTTCTCTCTTGGAGGTTTCTTTTGTCCACTTACTTTCTCCTATTAAGAGTTTAAGAGCCAACCTCGGTCTAAAAATATTTTTGACAATTTCACCTTTTTATATGAGAGTAGGTTTTAATAATGTTCATCTTATAAATAGTTGGTGTGGGTATATATGAAAGAGGGGAAGAAGTCCATTTTGTTCTCTTAATAATAATGAAGAAACTATGTCAAACATATAAAGAACAGGAGAAATAGTTAGTGGTGTGTCGCGAAGTTTGTGCGGGGTCTTTCATATCTCACTCAAAAGATAAGTGTGTGCGAGTGTGTAATGCAGTAAGTTAAGTCTTAAGAAGAAGAAGAGGAGGAGGAAGTTATTGGGTCCCTAAACCTGTCCTTTCTCTCTTTCTTTCCACAGACTGTGTGCAACTCATCATGTAGCAATTTGGAGACGAAACGTGTCCAATTTGTCGAATTTAGGAAACCCATGGAAAACTTTGTGTCAAGAGTCAGAGATTTCTCTCGAGATAAATGGCCCAGCTGCCCTAATAGAATTCCGATCTGGTTCTCCTATATCCCCGTACATTTACACGGGATTCAGAGCAACAGTCCAATTCATTTCCACACAACTTTCCCCAACTCTCCAGCAGCAATCCTCTTCATCATCCTTATCTTTCCAAAATAATGATGGGAGCAGTAATACTCCCGCTAATCATTATGGGACCAGTGCTGCTGCTGCTACTGGAGGTGGAGGTGGGAGTGGCTCATCACATCGCCCTAATCACCAGCAACAGCCAAGACAAAAACACAGAAGCAACGTAGGCAGCCAACCCAACCCAACGGGTAGAAACCGAGAACGTCCATTTGGAGAAAGAAGAACGCACCCACAGCGTCAGCAGCCTCCTCCAATTTACAAACGACCACCGCCATACATTTCACACGAGGATGAGGAAGACGAAGAGGAAGAAAGCGAAGAAGATGACAACTCTTATCCCAGATCACATTACGGTTATGGTAAATCCCAAGAAAATAAATGAAACGAGGCATGTTAGGAGAAAGCTAGGAGAGAAAAAGAAAGTAAGGAAGAAAGAAAGTCTAAAAAGGTGTGTGTGTGTGTCTGGTTTGGTTTGGATTCTTCCACAGACTCCTCAGGGATATTCCAAGTAAGCTGTGGACACATTTTTGAAGGGAGTCTTACCAGAGGAAATGTCTTTCGAATGACGATCCCACGAGACTTGACACATTCGTCGAACCCAAGACTTTTACTTAAAGGGTTTGGCGGAGGTAGGGACGTCAGTGGGTCGTTTGGTGGTGGACCCAAACTCCCAATCATGCCACCAGGTCCATTCAAGTGTCAATTAGAATTCAAAGGACAGTCCACAGATGTGGTTCAGCTGGCTGTGTTCAACTATAGACTGAGGTGAGAAGGAAAATCACCGTGGAATAAGGCCACCATGTGTAGTGTCACTCAGACTGGGTCTCTTGCTTTCTCTCTACTTTCTCTTCCGTATGAAGTGAAAGTAAGGAAAAGGGATCACTGCGGAGGACAAAGGTTAAAAAGAAAAGAAGGTAGCTCTTGTGTGTGTGTGTGTCAGTTATCTTCGTACACACTTCTTAAAGGATAAAGAATGGGAGAAAGATGAGAAGGTTTTGGGAAGAAGAAGATTGGGAGGTTGGAAGGTTATGAGAGTGACAGGAGTATTTCTTTCCACAGGGGATCAAGCTGCTCTTCAGCATTGGAGGTGTGGGACGTGGGAGATGACGATTTACTGACAAATTCCACGACGGATCGTCTTCTGGGTAAATTATGTGGTCCGTCAGGAAATGAAGTGAAACGATTTACCTCATCGCACAGTCGGCTGAGTCTTGTCACCCTTGTCCTTCCTTATGAGCTTCCGTCAACCACTGAATACCTTTATGGAGCTTTTCGCTTCCACGACGGTGAGTGAAGGGAGAAAGAACCTTCTCCCCATAAATCCCTAAGGATAACCGGCCTTTTATGTATTTTGTCACCTTTGAGTAAAAATTCAAAATGGGTAAAGAATCAGCATGAGTAGAAGGAATAGTAAATAGTAAAATAGAACATACTCGTCTCGAGAGTAATAAAACAAAAGCTGAGCTGGTGGAACAACTTATGCTGTTTTATGGACAAGAGAACATGTAGAGACATCGCTCCAATGAATTTTAAGTTGTTAATGGAAAGCTTTTACTTCTGGAGTTCTCGAGGCGAGCGCAGACTGCACTCTCACTACTCCTCTGAAGTATCCAATTAAACTGTGTTTTATTTGTTGTCTGTTTCGCATTCCAGACTGTCTGTCAATATATAAATTAAAGCAGTACGTATAGTTACAATTCAAGTGAATTCATAGGAAGTCACTTCCGGGTTGGAAATATAATAGTTGTAACTTTGGTTTCGTGCAATGAGAAAGTCGAGAAAGATGATAAAATGCTCACACACATGATGAAGCTTGCAGAGAGCGTAATGAAGAGGCTGTTTGAGTACCTCGTAGAGAAAGCAGAGACATGGTCCTTGAATAAGACCTGCTTCTTCCTGAGAGTAGAGTTCGAATCATAAGTGTGAAGGAAGAGAGACTAGACTGCTAATGCTACTAGCCAAGCCACACTTGGTTCCATAACTCACTCACCTCCAGTTCCACTGGTGGATGAGTTACCTAAATGGACACAGAGAAAGAGTGCAGAGACTGTGAGACTCTTCCTTCCAGCAATTCGGAACACATTCATTGTGTCAGTCGACTCTTCATTTCTATATCCTTGTGTGATGATAACAAAGGGCTTTGCAATTTTGTTGGCTGTGTGCCACAGGCTGGAGAAAGTTGGACGGAACTCGTCTGCAGACGAGGAAGCAGATGCTTGTGAGTTAATGAGAGTATAATTTGTATTGCAGAGTCGGTGGAGGGGACAGTAAAGCCGATGTCAAGTTGCGAGGTGGTTTACTACGGAGTGACGATGAGTCCTTCGACAGGGTCCGTGTCAGGACCTCCGGACTCGCCTCTCCTGCGTCTCTCAACCTTCCCTTTGGTTTGTGCTTACTCCTTCCTTCCTGGACCAAATCAGAGCGTGGCGTTAACTCTGACCCGAGCCGGCCATGAGACCTCCTCAATAGCTCTCCCGGGTTCCAGAACTTATTGCCGAAGTTTTTGTGGTCCTTCGGGGTGTCAGTGCGAGGCTAAGTACACTCCATTGCAGGAAATCGATCACCTTCTCATTCTCTCACAATCCACTCCCATCAGTTGCCTATGTGGTTATTTTCCGGTAAGCAAATAAAATCCTGAATCCAGAGACGTACAATAAATGTTACAAAGTAATATTCATGCGGGTATATAGCACACAACTATTGACTGTGATATAGTTAGGCAGTATACGTGTGTACACAGTATATTGAGTATATTGCCTTCGTTAGAGTGTGGGTTGGGAGTTTTGGGAAGGTGTGTGGGTTGTTTGGAGAAAAGGAAGCACTTCATGACTTCCTTTGCTGCTTCACTCTTTGGTCATGCTAATGGGCCGTTCAGAGAAAGTCCGTATGAGACTTCTACTAAGCTCACTTATCTATACACTCTCGTCCTACAGAATTATTCACCAGAAAGCATAAGTGTGGTCTAGTGATGTGGCAGTCTGTTTAAAAGGCGTCTGCATGGCTGACAGCAGCAATGAAATGGCTTCATATGTGATCCATTTCTCCTCTCTGTGTACTTCACTTATGGTTCAGTCAGAAGTTTCTCTTTTGTGCTCCAATGAAGTTTAGTCTGAAGCGACGAGAGTGTGGTTATAAATATCTCTCTTTGATTCCACGAACTCTGAAGATATGAGATAGGGATAGGGCAATTCATGAATCATCACAGCAATAGTTCAGGATTCTGTTATAGGTTCAATCGATTCTGTACACATGTTAAATTGATTAGAAGGTTTGCACGCTAATTCGACGGAAATCAGAAGGAATAAACAAATGAGAGGCTTGTTTGTTGCGAGCTCAGTTTCAGTTACGCACGTGTACAAATATATCGTGTGTTGCAGACTTTCTCTGCTACTATTGATGTTACGGCATGTAGTATGTAGTAAATCATCTTATTGTCCTTGATGCGCATTTTTTGATTTCTGACAATAGTGTCACAGTTGTTATTACACATTCCACACCTTGAAAAACAACACGGGAGTGGGCGTTTCGGGTACAGAGAGATAATTAGGATACATATTTAGCGATGTGCAAAATATTCACCATCCATCCATCATGAAAATAGTTTATACTGTGAAGTCTTGTTGCTCAAACTCTTACGCATTGGATATTTTGATCTATGAATAACTCTGATAATTTATTAGTGATTATTAACCGTATTATATGAATTTCTAGACTTGTTTGCCATTCAAACAAACTTCCCAATGAGCTGGAAGCAAGTTAAACCCACCAAACAAATACACGCTGGCCTTTAGCTTTCAGAATTCAATTTGTTCTTTGAATCTTACACGATCCTTGCTGCTGTGTAAAGGGAGAAATAAGCGATAGTGTTGAACTGTTGAATGTTGAATCACCACAGGATTCTGTCTTCCTTTGTCCCCTTCTAATTATCTCGTCATCTGGTGAATCATCTTCTCCCTTCTAACACAAACAGTTAGACCAACAATGATGAAAAGCTCATTTCTATGCATTCCTCACATTTTCTCTGATATTGAGAACTGAGATTCAGAGTTTCTGGAAACTGACACTCATCTTCATTATTCCTCATCCACGAAAGATCTCATACATACACCAGCACCAGCAGTCATCCTCAGGCAAACAAAGTTGATGAGTACTCAAGAAACAACCCTTGGGCCTTTCTTGCTTTCATACAAACACAGCCACTGTGTGTTGTTTGTGTAAATGAAACTATAACATGTATGCACAGTAGAGTCTATTTGTGGTTCATTATTTCCCGTGGGAATCCTCAGGCTTGGAATAATAATATTACTTCCTAGCTGTCACTATTTACACCCACATTAAGAAACCAAATGAACGAATCTCGACAACCCACATCCATCCACTCAGAAACTCCGAGACTAAATTAGTCGAGTTGTTCTCTTGTTCTCGAATCTACCGCAGATATGTATTAGCAAAATACCCGAGAAATACGATACGCTCTGCTTTCTGTTGCTGTTGCTGTGATTCTTTCTGTAGAAAAATTAATTTTCTCGTTGACAGGACGCCTTACCCATGACATTCGAATCTCAAACTCCTCTTACTCTCGTTTATCACGCTACTCAAGTGGGACGAGAATTCAGCTACTCCTCGTCCTTCATCTTCAATCAGAAGAGACTCTGCTCTAATTTTTCTATCCGGGTTCCTCCCAACGGTAAATTAGCTACCACAACAAGTCTGTAATCAAACCTTATTTCACTTTATCAATCCCACACTTTCCACAATTTCTTTGAACCTTTTAATCTGATACTTTGATGTAGGCTCGAAAAGGTGGAGAGAAATGTTGACTTCACCCTCCTCAACTTTCTCTTCTGCTGCTGGCAGAGATATCCAACAACACTACACTTACTATCAGTGTATTTGGCCTGTATCAATACCTCCACGGTATCATCTTACCATCGACTTTGTCTCCGAAGAGCATGGTAAACTATTGAGCTATAAACTTTCTTCTTTATGTGACAAAACGATTGGCAATCCGAAAACTTATCTAGATGAGGAAACAAATATTGCAAGGAGTATTTATTTATGTATGAATGTTTAGAGAATGACTGTAGAGCTTGGAACTTGACTTTATGGGGAGGTACGTCCCAACCTACAACAGCGAACCTTGGATACATCGTTGATATCTTTTGTCCTCGTCAAGGTCGAAAGGAAATTAAAATCCCTGAGAATACTCAAGACGCATACATAAGGTACTTGCTTATTGCTTTGAGCTTTCCATTATAAATGCAACGGTTGGCTCAGTTTCAGGTAAATCGTATGAATTTCTCTCTTCACAGACTGTCTGGAGTCAGCTTGAGAGCACCACAGTTCGAGATAAGGTGGAAGTACACAGACGTCCTTCTGCCTGGCTTAAGTGAACAATCCAATTCTTCAGATGGAACTCCATCCATTTCTATTATGGATGGAAACTTTCTCAACGTACCCCGTGTTATGTTCATTTCGTTCTTGTCTCTTTTCTCTTTCTTGTTGCTGTCTTGATTGATACAATGTTGTATGTAATTATCAGTTATTATGTCAAAATGATTTCCTAAGATAAGGGTACAGAGGATAAGGGTTTTACAACTGGGGAATTTGATGATAAGAACAAAGACTTGGTGATAATTTTATAACAAGGCAATTTTAACGAAGCATCATAGACAAAACTACCTCTAAACTAAAATAGCGGAGACTATCTTATCTTGAGTGTTTTTCATACGCAGAAAGACAACTAAATGACATTGAATAAATAAACGAGATGTACTCTACAAGACTTCATTTCATTAGCGACAGCGACCATATCACGTGAGAGATATGTAAATCACTTTCTCTATCGTTCAGATTCGAGTGTGTACATATTTATTCACGGAAACAATAAAGACTTGGGGAAAATGCGATTCTGTCTGAAGATTCATTTTTGTGTGTAATTCTCATTAACGGAAACACGGCCAATATTTGTTCGCATGGTTCAAAGAAGGCGTGTTGCAATTAGTTTTGTGTGTGGAATTAGGAATGATTGATGATGAAAGCGGTTGGGGAAGGCAGAAGGCTAATGAAGGAAAACATTCGTTTGTAGAGAAGCGATAGGAAGCAGTTTACTTCTTAACATTAACAGTTTCTGCGTGTCAAGTCAAGTGATTCAAGCATCAATCCAAGTTCAAAGGTGCTTTTCTCACAAACTATTACTGAAGCAAAATTTCTGTAGAAAAGGTTTTATCTGACAAATGAAAAGAAAGATTGCTATTTTTTAAAATGTCCAGAATTACATTGCTAACTTTAGAGGAATCAGATAATTCAAAGTGGATTCGCGAGGAACCTCTTCACAACAGCACTGCTTCATTGTTTAGTATTTCTTGTGTACCAACTCCGGAAGTAAAAGAAATCGCGACAGACAAAGAATTCCATACAAATCAAGTGAACAAAGCTTTTCGTTTCGTTCGATTGTCCCTTTCACTATTTGGCCGATGGCCGTTTCCACTAAAATTAGCATGCGAAAGTAGCTCTCGTAGGTCTTTGAGGAAGTACACTAATAGTTGTCGTGTTCCTAAGAACTCTGTTGGTCTAATTGAAAGCGATTTGAACAGAAGAAACCCCAAAAGAAGCAAGTTGGGTGACTCCAAAGGAAATGAAGAGTTTAGAGGACAACAATGGACTTATCAAGTGTACTCCTGTCGACTCAAAGACTCTCCATTCCTGTGGATATATTTCATACTAACGACAACCTTTCTTTCGGTGGTCCTAATCTTGTCTATTCTCGGCTTTTGTGATTTCTACCTTGACTGGCATCTCTTCCCGGAGAGTCAATGGGACAAAGAAGAAAGTAGCAACTTTCAAGCAAACTTGGTTCCCTTCGTTTTAGTGTGGAGCTGTCTCCTACACTCTTCAATATCAAGCGTTTCCATTCTGCTGAATCGAAAGAAAGCAGTCAAATACTTTAACTATTACGACGTAGCTGTGGACTCGATGGATTTACGAATTCCCAAAAGCATCAAAACTTATGTTATTCTCAGTCACTTGGGATTTGTAGCCTTCCTCATAATAGTTTATGTTGCCTACAAGATTTTGTAAGCCTGCAATTCTACTCTACTGAAGCTTTGACCTTAAAACACTTGTCTGTTGAAGGCTTATTTAATTTCCGCTAAAATCTTATAGATACTTAAACATCATTCGAGGTGGATCGACGCTCCTGGGCATCTTGACATTTCGACCTTTTCTTCACCTTCTTGATGCAAAGAAAGACCTCTCGAATCTCAGGGTCTTTGGTGTTTTCACAATTATCTACGCAACCTATGCCTCCAGAATGTTCCTACTAATGTTTTCTTTCAGTGCGAAACTACTTTATGAAGGATTCAAGGTGTGGAATCAAAGATTTAAAAGCTTTCTTAAAACACCCCAATACTGTAAGATTGATACTTATTTGTTAGCATACATGTGTGTGTTACTACTGTCAGTCATCAATTTGACTAAAAACATCAATTTTCATACAGTGAATATTAATGAGAAACAACATTGCAGCAAACTATTTGCAGACTACACGATACTACTCAACCTTGTTCGGATGACGGATGAAGTTTTTGGAGCTGTTTTGCAATCATACTATGGGAGTCAGGTGAGTTGTGGGTTCATCATTATATTCTAGAGAGTGGCCTTCGGTTGTGTTGCCTTTGATATGTAAAATCGGATCGTGCTTCACACAAGTGAATCTAATTAGCATCGAAATATTATTTGCAGCTTCTCAATATGTGCTTTGAGTTGTATTACCTTGCTCGATCCAAGTCTGCAGATGCAAATGAGAGTACTCTGGATATCCTCGGAGCTTTGATTGTGCTCTTTCAAAATATTTACATTTTCTTTGCCGTATCTCTTGATGCAGCTTATGTAAATGAGGAAGCAACAAAAGGATTAGAAATCTTGAGGCGAACTGGAATCAACGCTGATGATAATGTTTACAGGAAGTATTTGGTAAGCTGTGAATCACATGGAGAGTAAGCTATCGTAATTATTCCAAGGAAGATCCTACGACTACTTCTACTTTGTTATGTTTCAATTAATCCCTAGATTTCAAATCTCACTGCCGTTTACTCCCAGAGAATTGTTTTAACCGGAGGGAAATTCTTTGCTGTTGATAGACCGTTTATAATTACGGTATATTTGATAGACACTTAATTTTCTGTGCTTTATATATTTCATTGTATCAGTTAAATTAGACATAATATTGTTCTTGTACTTTGTGCATAATTAACAGGTACTGGGAGCTGTCTTTACATATTTCATAATAGTATTACAAATAGGACCTTCAATTCATCAAAGGTTTGAAGTTGAGGAACAATAAATAACAATGCCAGGCGCCAGGTGCATTATTGAAAATAAAATTATTAAATAAATATCAGACTGCCTAATGTGCACAATACTTTATTGTATCATTCCGTGTAATGGCAATATAAGATTTAATCACAAATCATCCTTTACGTCATTTCTAATTGCAATATGAACGTGAAGAGTCTTCGTTGTTCGTCTATGCACCTTTTTATTATTCGCTTCGTTACAAGTTTTTTACTTTGGATTTGTGTGACCCATCAAGAAGGAATTTTAATGTGGATTGGATTTAAATCTACACTGCTGCTTTAGTATATTGAGCAACTGAGTGGTAGTGCTGTACATAATCTTCAGCTCACAATAAAACATATTAGTCATCTATTAGATCATTTTGTCCATATGCTTCTTCCCTGCTTAAATCAGATTGAGAGTCGCTCACGACATACTTTCTAATATTGTTACAATGCTTCATGAAGTCTCCAACTAAATGGCTCCCATTCATTTCATGCTCTGTGTGTATTCAGTATACGAGGTGAATGTTAGTGATGATAAGATAAGGAAAGTAAAACGAGCGTCAAAAGCAATACAGTATGCTGAACTCGCTGAACATTAAGTCGTATGCAGTAGTATGCGGTATTTATCATCTCATCACGGTTCAGGTTTCAAGTCTGCTGGTTTCTGCGTTTTGAGAGTTCTGACTGAGCCAAGATTTTCCCCCAGTCATCAGTAAACCGTAGTATATTGTCTTATCAATAGCATTGTTTTTTGAACAAAGAGTTACACTTGTCTACAGGCCGGAATTACTTTGAATCGAATTCTTAGCGAATTGATCTCAATTTAAAAGTAATAAACCAATTGTACGTACAAGTAGTGAGTGAAATAGTTCATCATTCAGGACGCAAAGTAAACAGATAAATTAATATCGTGCAAAATGACTGAAGTAATTTGTCAAGGATTACAAGAAGACGACATCACATGTCTTGACTTGCGTAAAATATCTGAGGTAATTTTTAACACATTTTTTATAAGATTGGAATGTTAGTGTAGTCTTCAGTTTATTGTGAAATATATTGCAACTTCGGGAAAAGCTGTGACTCTAATTTTCTACAATTTTTTCAGAGGCACGATGTATTACAGCAGCAAATTTTCATTGTTGCAGGGGTAATCGGAGGGGCACTTCTAATCGTTGCACTTTTGATTATCGCAATCTTTTACAAAATTCATGAGTAATTAAAAGTTTTACCTTTTTTCCTTTAAGTTTTAGTTTATTTGCACATACAATTCCAGTAAAATTTTCTGTTTGTACGCTTTCAGTTCCACGAAGAAGATAGACACGCTGAATTCTCGGTTCCCAAGTCGCGCAGATGAGCTTACGAAACGTGGCTATTCTACTTACACTGCAGGACCTACTACAACGTAACTTATTAATTAGCAACAATTAATTTATTTTTGTGTAAATAAACATTTTATACGGAGAATTAATTGTATTCAAATGCGGACTGTATTTTTGCATGCATTAATTGTAGTTCCACCTCTGCATTGTACTCAGACTCAGACCCTATTTCCCCGAATGGCAATCGGCGTTTGAACTCTAGGATTTCGCCTCCCCATTCTTATGACAATGTTGTAATTGACTCTGCTGGAAAGAACGCTGGAGGAGTGAGAGTCCTTCCTAGGGACCCTCCACCATCTAGAAATATCAATTATGATCATTACTGAACACAAAGGTGCCATACGCAGTTTCCATACAGTAAGTAATTGAACTTTGGGTCTGAATCCGAATCTTCTTGCATAAGAAGCTTAATAGGTTCCGAAAACATTAACTAGGAACAATAATTAATCTCATACACGATGCTTTTCACAATTATGTCGGGATGCTTTTCGCAATCATGTTGGATGCATTAAATATCCAAAAATCTATTTTAAACCTACCTTAGCAATCGTAATAATATTGTGAGCTCTGAAAATTGAGGAGAGAAATATACATCATAACTTATAGGCAAAGGAGTAGGCGTAATGTATAATGCAATTTTAAAATTTAAACCTAATAGACTGATTTAGCATTAGCTTTTCGTGCTTTTGTTGCAATGTGCTTCTCATCTTTTAAGTTAAGTATTCTTGAATAGTCAATCAATTGTTTGAATTTTGTACTGTATAAACGAAATACCTGTAGATTAAAGGCGATAATATATAAGTGTAATAAAATTGAACAATCAACAACACAAGTTAATAAAAAATCTTATCCCACTTAACATGAATTGCGTATTCAGTCATCAGTGTATTCGGGATTTTTTAAAGTGATTCAGTAATATCAATTATCAATGATACACTAAAATAAAGGATCAAACCAACCATGACATCAATCGCTGCAGTATCAAAGTACCATACATTGCTGAAGAGTTTTACAACATTCTCTGGGAAGCATTAACACCAACGATAACGTAAGTGGAAAACATAACTGGAATTCCACACTAAGCTGAGCAATCACAGGTATCAAACAATCCTTCTTATCACAAAATATGAGAGGAGTCAGATTTATTTAAAGAACATCGATTGATAAATCATACGCTCACTGCAACATCCAAAGCGCAGATCCAAAGATATCGCCCAACCAAATGTTTGCTATAGGTTATCGTATCTATCTGCCCAAACCATTCATTTGATTGTAGGTTGTTAGCAGTCTTATTCAGGTGTCCATTACAAAAGTAAATCTCCATTACAGCTCTTACACATACGTATTCTGTATTTGTCAATTATTTACAAGAAATTCAACTAGAATTCAGTCGAATAATCCATTGCAATCAGATAAGAGTGAAATGGCGGCTACCCCAGATCCCATCAGTTATCCCGAGTATATTGGTAGACTGCAAGATGTAAGGGATCTTATTTTAGCTTTTATAGTTGTTGGACGGCGGATTAATTATGAGTTTATGTGCTTTGAAAGGATGCAGATGGAATACAAACGAAGATCTACGTGGTAGCTGGAGTCCTTGGAGGTGTGTGTGGAGCTCTGATCATAACTATTATCATATTGGCTGTTGCGCTGAGAAAGTAAGGACCTTATGAACTTAGATGTACTGGTTTACTTTAATCACTAAATTAATCTAAATGTTTTTATTGTTAGGTTGAACAAGAAGATCTTAGAGGCTGAGGACAGCAGAAGAATAGCTGACGAAATCAATGCACGCAAGTTTTCTGCTTACACTGGGGAGGAAGTTAACAGGTACATAAAATATAACTCATTCCGTCATTAATGATAACAAAGGTATAGTATAAGCTACAAAATTATCAATACTACTGTACTTATGATCTTAACAGGAGACTTCAAACAGCCGTACCCACGAAGACAGAAGGAGAATATGC
>JAQGAD010000660.1:0-31571 GCA_034696625.1 Isotomurus palustris | reverse complement strand
CTCTTCTTCCTTAATAGATTATCAATACAATGCGCTACAAATTTCTTTGTTTATTGAAGCATAAATTTTGTCCTTAATGATAGACCGTGAGTTTATGAAACAAGATTCATTAGCATTAATGTGACATGCACACACATTCAGTTTAGCCAACGAAAAGCCAGAGAGGTATCATCAAGGAAAGGGAAATAATACAACAAAGTGGGCCAGAGAAAGAGAAAATAAACACACACAGGATGGGAAGAATAGAACTACTTAGAAAAGTATACACAGTGTTGGTTGTGCAGCAGCAAGTCTGAAAGTAATAAATGTATAAACATGACACACCACATGTCATGATATTTCTCAAAAGCCTCTCTTTCCAACCATTAACACACTCGACATGTCAATCGTAAAGGATTAAGGAGAAGAAAGAAAGCCTTATATTTTGTTTAACTGTTTCGTAATCATTAAACACACCACCACCACCACTGGGAGAAGCATTAAGGACTCTCTGAAGGAGTTTTTCTAGCAGCAGGCACACTACAATTTTTCTTGAGACTTTGGGAAGACTGCCTTTCTCTAATCCCACTTAATGACCTCGGTGAAGGCGTACGTACGTGTAGTTCTTAAAGATACTAACTAACCAGTGTGTGTCCAAGCATTCTTAAAGGTCTCCTTACTCTTCTATTACACTTCCTTTTATTGACTTGGCATATTAGTGGAAAGTGTGTGTGTGTGAGAGAGGCAGACGCAGAGAGAGAGAGGGTCTTTTGCTTATGGTGTTTTGTTTAATGTTGCTCATTCTCTCACCACCGCACTAAATTTCTTGTGGGAAATATCTCATTTTTCTGTGTAAAAATCCAGTTGTTACTTTGCATGTCAAACAAAGTACAATGAATAAAATGCATCAAATATCCCTATGAGACGGGGTGCGTGTCAAACGTACGTTTCCGCCTGGGTCTCCCCTTTCTCCCGAACAGAAATTCAACAAATATATAAGACAGAAAATTTAACTGCCCTGTTTTCTGCTGACTGAACGGAGATGAGAAAATGAGACCGAGAAACGAGAGACTTTAATAAAATTATTACATTTACAAATGCATAGAGAGAAAGCACCACTAAAGAGAAGAGTGAACGAGAGAGTCCTTTTGTGCTTTTTACTTTTTCCTGGTAATATTGACTGCGTGGATGTGAATGTGTGTGTTCACTCTCTCTCTCTTTGGGAATCATGAAACAAGCAGAGTAAGCAAACAATACGATCCCTACTGCATTCAACATTTCTATTATAATGTCTTTCATTTCTTTCTAATATTCCATTTTCCCTTATTCCTTGTGTCTTACTTTCATTTCATTCCGGATTCTCCATCACCACTACTCCCATCAGTAGGACCATCATCCACACAAATATACTCTCTCGCAGCTTTTTATAACTACTTCCAACTTTATTTTTGAGAGACAAGTCAACTCAGAGAAATATAACATGGGGAAAAGGCGGAGATCTCTTTTAATATCCGTGAAGAAAAGTAACAAGGAATTTCGTATATATGCTTTCCTTGTACTCTTAATATTTTTTCCATAATCATAAAATATCTCTTTCATTTGTGGACTGTTTCTTCTCTTCTCGATGGAGTCGACGAGGGAGTAGAAACGCAGTGAGCTGTGTAGTTTGTAGTGTGCTACTAGTATGCACAGTTTTAGATATTATAATGTTAGAAGAGCTCAACTGCTCAGCAAGTGAAGCTTAAGTTTGGTAGTGAGGAGTGGTGTAGTAGAGAAAGTAAAAAAAGAAGGGTGGATGTGGATGAAGGAAATGTAGGAAAAGATGCATACATGCAAAATATGAAATAGACCAGAAACAAATTCTGGTTGTGTGGAAATGCTGGGAGTTTTTCAGACTCAGACTTTCGAGTGTACACACCAAGGGATGCATATGATGAGCATTAGGTATTCATAAAATATATATATGTTAGAGATAGATAGAGGATTGGAAGGAAGGAAGAAGGGAGCGAGTAGAAAGAAAAGAAATATGGGATGGCATACGATTGGATTGTTTCAGAGAGAATTTTTAATGGAAAAACAAATGCTGGGAAGTAAAAATGTGTGAATTGAGTTTACTCTCGGTTCATTTCATCTACTGGAATAATGTATAGGGACGCAAACAACGTAGAACACCAAGGAGGAAATATTACATTTGTAGTTTTTATCGAAAACAACATCGTATCAACAACCGAACAACCAAAGACCCATCCAGCTAACAAACCAACACCACAAACACAAGCGTTTCTCTGTTTGAATCAAAACAGCAAAGACTGTAAAAGTGGTAGAAGCAGCAGCAGTGGTTTAAGTTTGAAGAAGAATACAGTTCGTTGGGTTTGTATGCGCGAATGTGATATGAAAGATGATAAGTAGAACACCCTTTGAAACCAGAGAGCGATAACATGTGTAAAGTTTAGACGGTGTACTATAGATTGTGTAGACTGCTTGGCTCGGTTTAAACTGACACGTTCGTTTGTCTGCAGGTGTTTAGTATTAAATATTCATGAGAATTAACACACACACGAGTAGACTACGGGAACGAGTAAATTATGGTGTGTGGAGGTGATTTAAAACTGTGTTAACATGAACAGTAATAATGGAGTGTAATAGATTTCGAGTCTCATTTGAGACAATTTTTTTGAAATTAAGACATTCACTCCTTAATTATTCATGAGTCGGGTGTACTTTGTGGTTTATGGAGTGAGGGTAGATAGCATTGTATAATGTGAAACCACAGAATTTTATTAGATATGTAGACCTTCAGTTAAGACTCCACTACGGTTATATTAAACTAACTGGAAGAACACTTGTCTACGAGTTACGAGGGTGAATAAGAATAACGACTGCTTTCCACAACTTTCTCTCTCCGTGACTTACGATGAAATATATACCCAAAAGGATGGTGAATATAATGCGATGGAACAATAATTCATGTGACTTCTGTTCAGCTTACCTGACATAGTAGACAGTAAGGTGGTTCTCATTAGCTTGGAAGATTTCTCTCTTCCACCCTTTGGGAACCGGGACGCCCCCATCAACACCCAAGAGTGGGTTATTGTTATTTCCACTCCCACAACCATTTTTATGAGAAACACGACCCATCTTTCTGTCTATTCCCATGATAGATCCAAAGGAAAGAGCAGTTGTTGTGTTTATCACGAGGTCTTTATCAGTCTCACTAAACGATCTCTTGGAAATCTTCTGAGGTGATGAGGATGAGGAGAACTTACTCCCACAATGACCACCACCACCACTCCCACTACTCCCGGGTGAGTTATGGTTATGATGGGTGCTACTAAAACTATCACTCCTACCGATACTACCGAATGTGAGACTTCCTCCACTCCCACAACTCTCGTTATCATCACTATTAAAATTACATGAGACACTATTTCCATGATTATTATTACTACTGCTAGTGTGATTAGCTCTTTTGATCCCGAAGAGAGCTGAGGAAAAGCTGCAATTACTTCCTGTGCTTGAATTGCTATTGCTTTCATCACATTCCTCGTCATTCCCACAGTAGCGAGACAGGTCATTTGTAGTTGTACTTATGGCGTTTGAATCTGATGATGGAGCTGCTTTGGAATCCCTTCTTTCTTCTTCATCATCATCTTCTTCGCAGTCTTCTTCGTCATCGTCTAACATGAGGTCTTCTGGGTCTGGAGGATCGTCGTCGTCATCGACCTCGAAGGACTTTTCCACAATAACCATATCACTTTCGGACAAGTCTCTTCCAAATTCAGGTGACTGGGGTATTAGGGACGAAGAGGTGTTGTTGTTGTTGGATCCACCCCCATTCGTCGGTGTCCCATCCAGCCCTTCATCGCACATGTGACTTGGTGTGGAAGAACATAAGTCATTGTTCGTGTTACTTGTAGCGTTGCTGTGTGGTGGTGAACCCGCAATAGAAGAGTTGGTTGTGCTACTTCCACTTTCATTTCCGTCATTTCCCATTATTCCTCCTGAGTAAACTTTCTCCAAACTTTCTCCGCCACCAGAGCTGCTGCTTCCATTACTGCCTTGCAGATAACAATCTGTTGGGTTGTGATGATGGTTATGATGATGAGAATGATTGTGCTGATTACTTTCATCATTGTGAACTTGCTCGGAGCTACTGCAACTTGTAACCACACTACAACAGTCATCTCGAGTTCCTTCGTTTTGCTGCTGGCTGTATGACGCTTGCACGTGCAAACTTCCTACAGACTCACTAGTATTTCCACCACCACCACCCATGGATCCTTCTCCGTAAGAAGTGACATAATGCTGTCGATGATCCAGAGAACTAGTGCTACTAGACTCTAAAGCGCAATCATAAGAGCTGGAGGACATTATGTGACTTTCCCCACTTCCAACTTTCTCCAAGGGATTACAACAACTGCTGCTATTAGGACTATTATCACTTCTATGACTCTCGACATGACTTTTCATGTGGGACTCATTATTGGGAAAGTTACCCTGAGATGACGATGGCATCTGACCCATTCCAGGGTAAGGAGAAGGAGATGATGAGGATGGCATTGATAAGGACAAGCTTCGGTGTTTGACGGAACCTGCTTTCACTCCGTAATTAGAATCTTTCAGGTCTCCGTCCATCTTGGAACAATCGCTTTGTCCTCCAAACGCACAGCTTTTGAAGTTGGACAAGTGTTGATGAGATGTCGGGTGGTGAAAGCCGTCGTTTCCATTATTCCCACTCGGAGGTCCATTTCCATAAGGAATCGATCCTCCAGGACCACTGCCATAGTCGAGGTCAGTCATGGCCATTGTCACAGTGGATCCGCTTTGGTCAGGGTACAGGTAAGAAGAGTTGTCATGATGCTGTGGATGCTGGTCGTGCATTTGTATGTCATTGTTTGTTGGAGTCGCTCGAGCATTCCATGGACTGCAGTCTGGACTGCTTCCATTTGGCATCACAGGCAAGGCTGAAGAAGATGGGTTTGACAGACATTCCCTCTTCACCATCGTTGTCGACGAAGGCGACGGGGATGGCGAAATGTACTGCTGGGACTGCTGTGCAGGGAAACTTGACGGACTACTACTGCTACTTATACACCCGTATTTATTGTTGTAACGCATCTCACCCGGTTCAGAAATGTATGACTCCATCGATTTCCTTCTAAACGGCGGATGGTGATGGTGACCGTGTACTATCTGACTTGTATTGTAATGAGGAGGAACAGAAGACGACGATGACATCATTCCGTATCTCCCATTACCGTTTGTCGAACAATTAGAACCATTATTGTTACTATTACTATAACCGCACGAAGATGAATTGTACATGTTATACGAGGAACCATCCGGTCTTTGAGAATGATGGTGATTACTGTCGAAGTACCGATTAGCATTGTTCATAGCACTACCACCACCAACTGTACTTAAAGTTCTACTAGAATTTGTCACAAAGTCATCCGGTGAATTAGAAGGTGTATCACCTCCAGAGTACATTTCATGGTGATGATGGTACTGCTGACTATTCTGATTACTGTAGCCATAATTGTGATGATAAAACGAATTATGACCACCACTATTTCCCCCAGAACTCATCATAGCACAAGATGAAGTTCCGTTACTGGTACCCCCGACACTCCCACTACTGTTCTTCAACTCGTTTCCTTGATGATGGTGAGATGGATGATGGTCATAAGATGAAAACCCATGCTGGTCCATGGAAGACCCGTAGTATTGTTGTTGACGACAATCATCAGAAACCCTATCATCCCCTTCATGATGGTAATAAGAATTCGCATTTGCCATTTCTACATTCGAAGGATAATCGGAGGCTGAGTTAGGTCGCATAACTGAACTGCTTCCACTATTCGAAGAATCGTATCTCAGTTCCATATTGTGTTGCTGTTGCGAGTAAAGACAGTGTTGTTGCGATTGGAAATGGTTGTTAAAAGGAGCACCGTAAGAAGAGTTATTTGAAGATCGGAGATGATGTTGGTGATGATGAACATCTCCAGAAGTCATCATTCCAGGTTGAGAAGGATGACTTCCTTGTTGTACTTGTAAAGGTGGACTTTTTGTCCACGAGGAGGACGTCGAGGAATTTCCAGACATTGTTGGAAGGGCATGCAGGCCATGGGGACTTTCACTTGTCCCCACGATCCCGTCTGACCCACCATGACCTCCATGGCCATGATGGCTAGCTTGGAATCCAACAGTTGTATTAGGAACGTTTGTATTCGCGTAATTAACATTCACATGTTGAGCAACTGTAGGTTGCTGCAACATTGCGTGACCTGCAGTTTGACTCATTTTGAAACTTTTGTCGTAGTACAAGTCTTTTCACATTCTTAGGTGCCATAAAGCTGAATAAAGCTATAAAACTTTCACCACTCAGACTAAAAATAAAGATGAACCATGAACGGTATTTTGTGTGAATCTTCTTAGACAATTTAAAACGAAGAACCAGGTCACTTGATAATTATATTTCTGGTATGTTTCAGCTGAGTTAAATGAAGATACGTATGGGTCCATCTGAAAAGAGAAAGAACTTTAAGACCACATTGCAAATATATCTGGAGTACGTAAGTAGTTCAAATTATTATTATTACTGTATAAACTGATCTAACAAATCAATCACAATTAAAAGCTCTTATGAATTTAAATAAACTAAGTAATATTAACATTAACCACATATCAAATTGAATAAGGAGTAGCACGAGTGGATAATATTCCATATAATAATTATCTACACACACCTTGAACCAAATCCCGAAGTGGATATTTCGCTTGGTAATCCAACACCTCGCGATAAGAGGGAGAACGAGTGAGTATGGAAATATTTACAAATAACGAGGGAGATTAGCTAATGAAATCAAATTCCACTGCACACTGGTGCACTGCTCAACAACGTAGATGTAGAACATATATGAGCAGTAGTGAACTGCTCCTCTTCGCTGAAAGTAGCACGTGTGTAGGGAAGGACTTATGGATTTTGAAAGTCCAGATTCATCTCCGCGGATGATCCTTCATGGACTGAATCTGCTTGATGAGACCAGATGGAACATTGAGGGTAAGGGCTCTGCTAACTGAAGGGTCTCCCTGCATCAAAACAAAACACACAGAGAGTAGTAAGGCAAGGGAGCAGAAAAGAGTATTTCGTGGAGCAGATCTCTACCACTGTATGTGTCTCCTAAAAGTTCACCACCTCACTATATCAGCCTCCAAGTGAAGTTATTTCGGGTCGACCTTCACTTTACAAATGGCCACAACAACATTGCCTAGCTGACTGCCCATTTCTCCTCCCTAGTCCTGACATCAGCAGCTCCAAAGCAACTTTAGCATTCGTTTTTTAGACTCAGGAAGCATGAATCCTATGCACACGTCTTTTTCTTCTCCCCTTAGTCGATTCCTCACAGCATTGGAAGGACTGGAGCGATTTGGCTCACGGTTGTTCCTCATCGGTCTCTCTATACATCTTACGCTCTACTAGTAGAAGTCTGTAAGTCTGCAAAGAGAACTTCATAAGAACTTGTATCACAATAATAATCAACTGCAGGAGATTGAGAGTGACGAGATTTACATTGCTTTACTACCTCTATTCCCCCGAGCCCCTTCATCCACCTGACAACTTCTCTCCCACTTTCTTCTCGGCAACTCCGGAGATGAACCCGCTTTTACTCCAATTTTATGCAATATTACATCACAAACAACTCATCATCCATGACCATTATCATCCTGAATGTACTATATATGTAAGGATACATTACATACTTCTTGACTCCTCGTTCATGTACATCATAATGGGTTTCGATTAGAAGAAATGGCGGCTTCATGTCTCTTGCTTCTTCTTCGTCTTTTGCACAAACAGGCAATCGCAAAGACTCCAATTCACCCTTCCATGAACCCGAGAACATTCTGTGCCCTCATCCTTAATTCTCTTGCGAAATACCTGAAGAAATACAACTCATAGCACATTCCTAGTAATAAGACCATTAGAAATCCTATACCGCGAACTCGATCATTTCGTGACACATTGATTTTTTACCCGAGTCCGCATGCTGGTACCTATTATCACAAAACAAATTACCTTATGAAATGATACTACGTAACAGTGATGAATAATCGTGAACAATTTGCATAGGCTTGCTACTGTTGCAACTGCTTTCGTAATTCGAATATTAACACTGCCGGAATTACCGTAAATTACTTCGGTAAATTACCCATCATTACACAATCAACTTTAGCTTGAACTTTCATCATGGATTTTCGTGTTGCTAGTACAAGAAGTTACAGCTTGTCATAAAGCACTCTACAACCAAATTGAACCTACTCGATTTTTTCTTACACAGCTTAAAAATGGCAGTATCTTCTATCTATTAATCCTATCTTTTGATCCGTGTTATCTCTCAATTTTGGCCCGTGTTGACATTTACTGTGAATTAAGAAACCATCGGATATTTTAGCCATGTACTTCAATTGTTCATATTTATTTCATTTCAGGCTTAAATTCACACACGCATGACGTCGAAGCATTACGAACAATTACAAAATCATATAATATTAGAAATGTGTTTCTTGTATAGTTAATTACTCGAGAGTTTAGTCAGCAAAAGCCCCCATAAAGCCTCACTGAATTAGATTATTTTAAATCTATCGCATAAACACGTTTATAAGGGTAGGATATCGTTCTAGGATACACGCTACACACATACATTACCGAACATCACAGAAAACAATGTTTAAATTATCATTGAAGCTACTATAATATCTCAGCAACATACTTACTATAACTGTCGTAAATAACTTACTGAAACAGGAAGATCAAGACGACTTACTACAGCGATTCTTACTAAAAGTTATACGTAACATATTTTATACTAATGAACAAGGTCTATTGATCTATTCGAATGAATTCATTAAATCGAATTTTTGGTTTATAGGATTTGTAACATGAATAACTAATATATTGCAGACTTCTGATCAGATTAGCTTTGGGCTACACAAAGATGCGTAAAATTCATAGTAAAACTAAAACATCTTAATTAAAAAGTAATTTAGTCTTGTCCCTGGCCAATAAGCAATAGTTCGTTTGTTAATTTAAGGAAGTACATCAGATAATTCTAAAATGGTTATTTGAATGTGGAGTAAATAATAGATAAAGCGGACCTACGATTGATGAAGTAATAAGATTCCGCATTAATGAGATTGACATTGAACACCACTAGAGCGAGGTTCGTCATCTTCATCATAATAGCTTTGCTGTCTTCTTGAGTGTGCCTTGGGATCAAAATCTGAAAGCATAACCTCTTCGGCATCATCTGGGATCATAGATTCCTCCCTAAAAACAAATATTCATTAATAATTGCTGGATCTTACAGACTTTTCTACTGTTCTGAATACAGGTGTTTGAATTGTTGATATACCTTGGTGGTAGACAGTTTTCCAACTTAGCGACCAGTTCTGGCTGAATGATTTTAGGGAATTTAACATTAAATTGAATGATAAGTTTTCCGCGATGATGTGGATCTCCATTTATAGGCATCCCTTCGTTCATAACGCACTTCACTTCTCCAGGTTTGACGACTTCCCCAGGAATATGAGTAATAACTAACTGACGTTGATCTAAGGTCTCGATTGTCTTTTGGAATCCACACAGTGCCTCTACCAGCTCCAAGTCCATAGACATGATCAAGTCATTGTTTACCCTCCTGTTAAATCGTAATTATGGGTGATTAACCAATATTCTCAGCCTTTTACTTATACACAGCTCCCATAATATCTCGCATTTAGTTGTCACTTACTTGAAATGCTCATGAGGCTTTTCCTCAATGACAATGACGATATCCCCAGGAGAAATGCCAGGCTCTTGGTCTCCTTCACCAGCGAGAGTTATTTTTTCTCCATCTGACATACCCCTATCAACATGAACCTGAATTATCTTCTTGTCCTTGATGATTTTCTTTCCTTGGCAATGTTTGCAGCGATCGGAAGGATTCACGCGTTCCCCATTGCCGGCGCAATCATGGCACACAGTCTGAATCTGTTGTATCATTCCAGGACCTAATTGTTGTACTCTGAACACCATTCCATTTCCTTTGCAAGTAGGGCACTTTTCGGGAGCTTTACCACTCTTGCTTCCAGTACCTACGGCAAAAAATCACATGATGCAGATGTGCAACTATGCATGGCTAGAAGTCCACCATAAACACGTCATTAATCAACTTTGAGGTTTCGAATATACTAACCAGTGCACTTCTCGCAAATCACATTTTTGTGTACAGCCAACTTCCGTGTAGTTCCGTTGTACAAGTCCTCCAATGTAAGACTCAATTGGTGAACAACATTTTTCGCCCTTCGTTCTCTTTGTCCTCGTCCCCGTCCGCCAAAACCACCACCCCCAAAGAACATGTCGAATAAATCCATAGGTGAACTAAACCCGGCACCTCCTCCACCACCACCACCTTTGATGGCATCTTCACCTCCTTCGTCATAAATCTGACGCTTTTGAGGATCGCTCAGAACTTCGTACGCTTGTGAGATCAACTTGAACTGTAAAAGTGTATACATTAATACTAAATATATTTTTCCACAAAACAATGAATGAACGCAAGTATGCGTCCTGAGAAACACCATCACATCGTGGGAACCGGAACCCATCATGAGAACACTAGCGAGAAACTGACCTTTTCTCCTTCATTTGGATTCTTGTCAGGATGGTACTTCAGTGCCAATTTTCTGTAGGCCTTCTTAAGCTCCTCACTAGTACAGCCTGGCTTCACCTCCAAAATATCATAGTACTGCGTCTCTTTCACCATCTTATTACCTTATCTCGAGTCTCCGCCGCTACCAAAAATGACCTTAAAACACAAAGACATACCCGATAAAACTAGCTGTACACACAATGAGACAATTTTCTTCTTTGTGTGTGCAACAAATGCACGACTTAACTACGTTTCTATTCATTCTGATCTAATAAATCAACAATGGATGCATCATTCACTAAACTTATAGTTGTGAATCAATCACTATTTTCTTGAAATGGGAAATGCAAATGGACGGAACTTGTATTACTTTCAAAACGAAACTAAATATGAATCAGTTATTTACCGAAATAAGTAACTATTTTCGTACACACTGTGTCGCTACCACGGTCTCGCCTCAAGATAAGTGCAGAATACAGATAAGTGGCTGTAGATAAGTGAATTAAGAAGGAAGGAGGAAATAATATTTTACCTGGAGAGTCTGGCGTTGCGTTTAGCTGTGTGTTCTCGAGTGTGCTGGTGGTTGGGAATGAGTGTGATGGAAGCACATGGAAGACTCTGTGTGCCTTCGAGAAGCTTCCTCGCCTGCCCTGGCAACCTCACAAATGTCGTCACTCATTCGCACGCAACCCACCACCACCACCACCGCCACAACCAACGCCACACGCCTCAACAAAGACATCTTCCTCTATGATTAATTTAATCATTATCACAACCTTTATTATCTCTTCGTCGATTTCCTCTTATTGGCATCCGATGAATGAATTAAGACCCGATATTAATGTGACAGATATGTATGAAGTACGTGAGGAATGAATGAATCAGAAAGAATATTGATAACAATATTGAGTATTTTATTTTCAATATTAAATACCGAGTTAAATATTATGCATGGTTAATTATGTATGATAAACCATAAAATACAATCTGTATATCTTAAATCTGTACTCTTTGAAAGTACTTAGTACTTAGTGATTGAAGGCAACTTCCACATAAAATAAGTAAACTATAAACAGGAGAATTAAGTTATTTAAAAAAATATTGCTAATCTAACAGGAACGAAGTCATGCGTCCAGTTTTATATTAATGGGTATGTTGGAAGGATTTGAAGGTATCGGAGGCTCTGAAGTGTCGCTGAGTTGAGTTACCATCATAGTTCATTCATACTATCATACTAGTATATTATAGTAGTCTGTTGTTTTTCAGTGACAAATAAATTGATATTCATTCCCTAAACTAAAGATAAGTCATTAAATGCATGCTAAGCGCTTTTGAGTCACTAATGTTCTAAGCTTAAAGATTAGCTTGGGGAGTTTCTGAAACTTCTTGCTGCTTGATTATGTCCAAGCTCTTCACGGTTGATTCCATGCTTTTGAAAATCTTTGTGGTACATTGGCGATTGGAAAAAGGAACAACGAAATCTGATAGTCTTCGTTTCACAATATCCAAAGTTTTTATTTGATTTTCTTCCAACAAATTGTTGATTTGCTTTTGTTCCCCGGTCATTACAGACTCGGAAGATTCGTCTTGAGGCCATTCATTTTTATTTCTGTTCAAGAAACGGTCGATGTCTTTTGGTTTGAGAGGTTGGAGATGCACGTGAACAGCAGGAAGGTTACAAATAGTACCATTTTTGAGATATTTGGATGAAAAATTTTCTTTTTCAATCTTTTTAATACCACGATGGAATTTCTTGGAAGGATCTATGTTCGGCTTTTTAGGACCAACTGGAACTCCCGTTCTCTTACTAAAGTAAATTGGTTTACCGTTTTCATCTAACTTCGGACGTTTGTTAGCTCTAGGAGGAGACGGTGATTGCATATCTTGAAGACTTCTTTTGGGTATACGCTTTGCAGGTGATGCGATTGCCACGTTTTTAGGTGAGGCAACTTTCTTCATAAGCGAAGTGAAAATTGGTGCTAGGGGTGTCTTGTGCTGCTCTTCGAGATTTACTTGCTGTGTTGATCCAATTCCAACTCCGTGCTTTCCCACAACATGTCTGCTCATTGCAAGCCCAGATCCAGTCACTTCAAGCGACATATTGCACCAGCGACATTGTGCAAGTGGTCCGTACTCCGTGTTGACACTGTGAGCCTTTAGCATGTGAAACAAGAATTCCTTTATTGGAAACACTCCCAAGCAAAGGTAACAGCGATGTTCATCGTGTTCCGCTAGGCACTGCTGGACTTTCGATAGAGATTCGTACTTTTTGTTGCAGTATGCGCAGTACAACAATTCGGTCTTTTCTTCAGAAGATAATGGCCGAGAAATATAATGTTTTTTGTGGATAACCTCTACGTGACGACAAAGACTTTTCCTACTAGTACGAGTATCTTGGCAAAAAGCACATCGGTGTACCCCATCCTTTAGAACACACCCAATTCCAGGAATTTGCTTCGGCTTGCAACAACTGTGTGGTTTCTTTTTCTTATTCGTCTTGTGTTTTGGCTGAAATAGATCTTCATCTTCTGAATCAGAACCACTTTGTAGTTTAGTATTTTTCTGCGATTTTCCTTGTACAGATTCTTGATTATTACCTTCAGCAAAAACAAAATTGGGCGTAAGTTAAATCGAATACCTCTCAGATATAGGCTTTGTAAAGAGGAAAAAGGATTTTACTTGATTTCGAGTTCAATGTCTGTGAAACTGAAGCATCGGGCATTGCAGCAGAAGATACACGTGCAGGTACTGGAATCATTTTTGGCTTCACATTTACTTTGGTCATGGAAAACCGAGCGTTCTCTCCTATCATCAACATACTCATGAGCTTATACACTTCATCTTGCAGTAACTCGGGGAATAGCATTTTTCCAGTATACCTAAACAATTGAGAAAATTAAGCCATAATTTTGTAAGATACTGTTACATACATACAACTGTTTAAGTACTAATTGTAAGTATTAGCGTCATATTTACATGAAGCAAATGATTATTTCCACTATTTTCCCAGAAATGTCGGGTAGTATGATAACAGCAGGTTCTCCAGCGGGCTTCAAAATTCAATATAAAAAATTAAAATCCAGTACTTCATGAAATTCCATACAAAATCCCAAGTTCTTACGATTTCCTGAAGTAGTTCTGCCAGAAATTGAGAAGCAGCTGCCAGAACAAGTCGATGAGCTCCGATTTTCCCTCCCTTACAGGAAATGTACATGTCTGTAGGAGTGTCAGACTCAATCAAATTGTTTAGCAAAAACGGAGCTTCAAGCTTCACCATATCACTACTTCCTGCAACCAGTATAAAGGAGAGCAACGACTTAAGGATTTCTGTAGTTGAAAATAACTTGAAAAGCCTATACATCTGTTTATCCCACCGCAGCAATAGCTTTCATATTCATATTAATTTATATAATCAGATCAGTATGTTTGCCTAAGGTCTTACGTATTTCCACTTTCTCGTGATCTTCTTGTTTTTGGAAAGGGAAAGCAGATTCTTCTTCTGTATTTTTGGCACTTACTACCTTGTCGTTATCTTTCCTTTCTTGGCTGCCATCACGAGTCAACTTGAAACTCTCAGGAGACTCAGCTTTCAAATTAGTGCAGGAACCGGAATTCACTGGAGACATATAAAGTGACGAGGACCCTCGACCACTATCTTTTCCAGAATCAAACTCATATTCTTGACTCCTGCTCTGCTCTGTTCCCTCAGAAATTGACGGAGACAATGAAGCAGTATTATCTGCATCTTCTTCAACGGTAGTTACACTTCCCCACGACTTTGGGCTTCCTGCAGTATTCCCCATATCAGGAGATTCTTCTTCTTCCAACTTTAACCCTACTTCACCGGGTTGATTATCTGCACTGCTAGTATTAGCTTTCAAGGGCTCTACTTCTAGATCTACTACTGCTACGGAGGGCATGCTATCTTCCCCTTCAGTGTCAGAGGAATTCATAATGTCCACAGTCTTATTCTCCTTCTTTGGCTTCTTTTCTGTCTCACAATTCTCAATTGTCTGAAACAAAAAAAAATTGTATATCAGCAGTAATCAGCACTGCTCCTCTTCATTCAATTCAAGAGACCTTCAGGGACTTCAATTTACATAAAATTAAATGGAAGAATATTCCCATTTTATCAGCCATTCATGATAATCTTTCATTTCATTCAAATCATCGAATCTCATTCAGAATCTAATCTCTTTCATGCATTTTCATAATACTTCTTATTATCGCAACCACACCGTCACTCCCATCGTCTCATTCTCCGTAAACATGGCAAACTGCCACTACAGCCTGATTCACAATAAGTTGAAATATGTATGGCATACGATACTATATAATTAAATTAATCCGCTTCTATACTCTCTTGACTCTCTTTGCTTATAATATTATTGTAAGTTGCAGCTCACTACCTACTGTGATTAACCAGTGATCTTGGTGATTAACTAACCTGAAACTCTTAGAATTTCCTTTCCATACAATACCTTCAGAAACGTGGCGTATTTGTCTCCAATCGCCGAATGGTCCGGGGTTGCAGTGATTCTTCTATTGCCGAACAATGCTCCTGCAAGTCGTCAACTGGACGTCGTCGAGATCACTCGATTTTTCTAGTCATTTAAAAGTTAAACCTTCTTCTAATGAAAACTGACTAACAACTATTAAAACAGCTAAATACTGTAAAATAAATATAAATTCGTGTAATTGTTTTGGTGGATAAACAGAGAAGCGAGGGAAGTGTAAGAAGAAGTCGAAGACTGTTCGCTTCGAGTGATGCTGAGACTGGAGAATGAGAACATGAGAAGTGTGATGAACCTGAGAAAGAGAAGGAGCAGCAACAGGCTGCTGCTCTGCTCTGCTCGTTTGTACAATAAAAACTCACTGCTGACATTTCCCTCACTCTTCGTCTTCCCTCCATTCAAAATCACACTACTTTACTATGATGAAGTTTCATCTCGAATTGCGTAAAACAAAGTAGCATGCATGTTTACAAACAAAACTTGACAGCTATGACTTCATGAAATGTTTATGCTGTATGACACCTGACACGAATTCGACTAATCAAATCTTATTTTATTTAAGATTTCAGTATCATCGAATTGATACTATAAGTAATGATAACACATTTTTTATGAATTATCTGAGATTACAACCGATAAATTAAAACTTTACTATAATAGTGTTATGCAAGTAGCTAGGTCATGAAAATGAGCACTGCTTGATTAAGTCAAAGTAGGTATTTGGTTAACATCTGAATAAATAGCAATAAGCACCAACAGTTTGTAAAAGACATCAAGACACGCCCAAACAATTGAAACATAACAAAGGTTGCAGCCGTTTCAGCTGTCTTGAGACGGCAATTCCAGCACTAGAATGCAGTATAAACAAATATCTGAACTTTATCTAAGCATTCTAGAGAAACAAAATAATCATTTTCATGTAGGAACATCTATGCGTATTTTAATACATAGTTTCTAGACTGAATATAGCACTCATTTCATTTAAACCTTAACTCGTAGTTGATTCGGTTGAGTTTCGTAATCTGGCAATGGCTGTGTAGCATACGTACAATATATAGTTGAATGATCACTTTAAAACTTCATTGAGGGGAGTAATAACTATTCTAACTTTGACCTGCGAACCAACTACGAAACAACTACGTTTGGCTTTTGAAGACTTGCATGAAGAACAAGAAAATCCATCTGTCCCTGATGAATTTGTACTTAGGTCCATTCCACCAACCCCGCTGCGTCGTAATACATCACATGAAGCACAAGGATTCAGATCTCCATACGGTATCAGATCATCTAAATTGAGCACTCTATCTCTGTCGGAAAATATGTAGTTTTTTCGGACCACGCGACGGACATGTTCCACTCCATCTTCAAATCCAGCGATTAAAACTCCAATTCGAACCCTCACATCTCTACCTCCTTCCGTTTTGCATACCACAGAGAGTCGAACAGTCTTTAGAATGTGCTCAGGGAGTTCGATAGTTCCCTGAAAACGGCAGATCCATTTTCAGTAACTTTGAACCAATATACACCCCTCAATATATTACTGTTCACCGCTTACATGCCATCCGATCAAGAAACTCCGCTGAAATTGAACAGCTTTCGGGTAAAAGTCTAAGCACCACTCAACTTGCGGTTCTGTAAAGTTTTCTGCGAAAGAACAAGGCGTTGAAAACACTAA
This sequence comes from Isotomurus palustris, assembly GCA_034696625.1. NCBI lineage: Eukaryota > Metazoa > Arthropoda > Collembola > Entomobryomorpha > Isotomidae > Isotomurus > Isotomurus palustris. The sequence goes on along the minus strand of JAQGAD010000660.1, from coordinate 14,709 downwards.
AGTTTGAGACTGATAATGCTGCATTCGGTCAAATGCTGCGATGATGCAAACACTCCACCGGTCAGTGCAGTATAATCTCGGAGTGAAAATTTTATCATGGTGTGGATGTGAGGACACGGCTGCACTGAAGTTCGACAACTCCCCTGAAATAAGATAATTGGATTACAATAAACTTCGAGGTTTTATACTTTTCACAATCAAAGTTTCACTATGTACCATTGTGAAATGCCATCGCTATTGCCATATACTCCATCAAAGAAGAGTATTTCCGTACAATCTGCCTAGGAATCAAATCTACAAACAAACACATATGATTTTAATGCAATAATAGCATAAAACTTTGCTAATTAATATAATTTTAACATTAAAAATACCAGCTAATTGGCGAGGTGACATGAGAGGAAAACGAATAAATGACATCGTTCCTTCCACTAATCTTGACATTTTAGTCTCAAGCTCTGGATCCACGTCTGAATACTTGTGGATTTGATACATCAGCCAATCTTCTACAATTCTAAAGTAACATAAACAACCCTTGCTATTACTTTCGAAACAATTGCTGCATAATAGTTCATATCTTCAAATATTACTCTATAGGACTCGTACCTGTAAAGACTAAACTCGTCGTAAACGACAATGTCGTCATCAGCTAAAATGGACACCAAGAGGTCAAAATCCAAATGTGGGAAGTCATCTGACTTGGCTACTAACTCTAAATTCCACTTTATATAGTTCCTGCACAAGTTAGCTACGGCTGCATGTTGGAATCCGAAATTAGACATGTACTGATACCACAAAATCAGCTGGTGATGGGTTGACGCAGCAGCGATGTGCAAACCCATATAATCCAAACACAGAGTTATGAGGTCTTTAACATTGTACTTGTCGGCTAGCATCTAAAAAAGAGTAACTAAAACTTAAACCCACGCATACGTGAAGAGTTGCGTTGCGTACAATACAACACAAACAAGAAATCCTAACTTACAAGAAGATGCATCACGTTCGATAACTCCAGCTTTAAAATTCCAGTGTATAAATACTTCAAAAAACATTCGAAACTTTCAGCACACTCAACGGACTCTAGCAACACCACTCTTGACTCCTGAGACTCGGACCAATTCGGATTCATAAGCATGACCTGCACAATAACAAATGAAACCGTTTATACTTAGATTCATTAAAATTAAGACGGTTCACCTTATCTTAATATTAGAACACAAACCTGGAAGACATCACTTGAAGCACAAAGAATCAGCCGATGAGCTGGATAGTCAACTCCATTTATCACTAGTGTAATATCACTCATTAAACGTTCAGCATATAAAGCTGCAATCTTCGTTATGACTGCCTTCGAGTTATCAACCTGCGATAAATTAATTCCGTTAATTACTAACATCATGAATAAAATTTCCACGTCGAGTTTCATTGCAATCTGAAAAATCGTTTACTTACCTGGCAAACTTGTTGATCACCCCCACTGGAATTTTGACGTTCGCTGCCATCCCCCATCCATCGACGCTTATTCGACGTAGTGGACCCTGAAGGCCCAGCATTGTCAGCGTTACATGGTACCCCTCCAGGCCCATTTGGTGCCTCGTTGGGGTTCTGATTTCTTCCTCTCAGCGGACTGTGATGCATGAACCGCGGAAGAAAGTTACCAAACATCTTTCATGTGATCAAGTGATCATAGTTTCAAACTTTAATCCAAGGCAGCAGCGAATTTCAAAACTATCGAATTATTTATTCTTTCTAGCACTTTAGTTGCTTTTCTCTTGTCTGACAAGTCCGCCCCCACTTCGACAACAATTAAATGAAACCCCTTTTGATTTCCTGACTAGAAGATCACCTCTAAAGATTCGTTTTCTGGCAACCAAAACAATTCTCTATATTCATTAGGTTCAAATTTTGAGCGTTTGTTTGGGGCATTGTGAAACAATTTGAGAATGCCTTCGTGAGAAATGCAGAGCAGTGCTTCGATCTTTAGATTATAACATCTTCGGATGTTCGGAGTTCGGATGTCTAAGAATGCATTGAAATTACTAGATTGGTAGTACAAATTACAGATTCTTTCAGATTCGTAGAATTTTCGAGGGGTCGAATTAGATTCTTCTATACTATATCATGGCTTTGCAGACTTCGTACTGAGTCTTAGGGCAGCTTTGCTTGATTGATTACGAACAACTTCGTCTCTCCACTTTTCTTCCAGTTTGATGAAGGACCCTCCGATGTTCTGTATGCAAGATTTTTGGTTACGCTGAATTCTAAAGAAACCGGTTGCCTGTTGCTTTACAATTGATTTACCTTTGAAGTACGTCGATTTAGGTACCCAAATCGCATGTTATGCAGGGAAGAAGACCCTGAAGAAGAATCCAAAGAAACTCTCTGAGACAATAAGAGTTCTAAATCTGCCATAAGCTTTTCCTCACGTTCTCTTTGCATATCTTGATTGTACCGGGTCGTGAACTCGGGGTTCCAACTCCAGAATTCACTCAGGTATGGTGTGGCCCTTGACGCTGGTGAAAAAGGGGAATCTCCCCTTAGATCTGTGTAAGTTACGTCCTCTGTGTCACTGAGAGAAGTGGAGTCCGTAGAACTAGATTGCTGTGGACGAACAGGATTTGTTAGACCCCCTTGGTATGGAGGAATTCCAGTACCTCTTCCGAAGTTCCATGGACTAGAGCTAGAAGTTGTGGGAAGCTTTGGTGGGGTCAAGTCAGCGATTCCTCCCCATTCAAATGACTTTCGTTTGTCTTCAAGGGTACTTTCTGCAACAATTAGGTCTCTGAAAAGAAGTATTCGCTTCACAACAGGATCATCATCTGCGTACTGGTGAATACTGTGGTCACGGAATTTGCATCCCTGTGGTAAAACGTAAATGAGTTCAAGTGCTAAGATTTCTAGGAAATATCCTGATTTCATTCGGATTTACTCACACTCATAGCTGGCAGTGGATAGAACTTGAATCCATCCTTTTGGCAACACGGATGGGATCCAAAAGCCAAGTTATTGATCTCTACAGTGACTTCGGTCGCCTGCAAGTTTTCCTGACTTAACTGTCGATGCCTTCTAAATGGATTTATGCATTCTTCATCCACCACAACCTTTTCGGTTTTCTTAGCACCAGCTTCGGAGTTGGAAGATGACGAAAGAATAGTCTTCGACAGTTGGGGAGGCTGAGGATGATATCTGCAGGAGCCAAACTCCCTCACAGGGAAGTACAGTTGACAGGTAGCGCAACATAAGAAATGAACTGTTCCCCACAACCTGGGTATTGAATGAAAACCACAATTTAATCGATGGATGTGTATCGTACCATAAGCTCATGGTTGGACCAAAAATTACCTCCAATACACACTCCTCCAAGTCTTCAATTCCCGTTTAATATCCCGTATGAAATTAACCAATGACCAATTCTGATCCTTTGCATGGCTGGAGTATAATCTTCCCCTACAATCAAATCGCATCGTGGTGCACGGAACTTTTGAAGCGATGTCATTAATCAAGAGCTTTCCACAAGTAAGACATCGGAAAAGAGTAGCCGTTGAAGCAAAATGACCTCGAACCATATCCAAGTCAGTTTCATTCAGAGACAATATAAACTGAGTGTATAAACGAGATGTGATTCTGTCAGCTTTGTCCACATTTACAATGTTGCTCTCCACGTATATATTGTCGAAATGTTTGGACAACCTGTTAGTCAAGGATTCATTGAGACATCCCAAGTTAGGAGATTTCTGAATTACCAACTCCATGTTTTCTGCGGTGAATTTTATACATTCTACAGTGAGATTCGGCATTTGTAGGAATTCTGCTGACACCATTAGGCCGATGACATTTGTAGGTTCTGAAACAATAAAGAGCGTCTTATCAGAGAGATCGAATTTTCAAATGTTTTGGTTTGAGTTTACCTAGAACTGGTGCTTCCACATTTCCATTGCTGCTGTGATCACAATTGGTTTTAATCCATCTCATAAGCCAGTCGAATACAGCAATGTCACAGTGAACGGAAATGTCCATGTCACGGAGCCTTTGTCCTTTAACAGCTACTTTGGAAAAGTATCCCATCTGCTGAACTAGCACTGATTGAATACACTTGAAATCTTGTCGTAGCCCTTTAGCTTCATCGCATACGTGAATCAGTATTTCTGTTCGATCTTCATCATTCTCGGCAAACTCTTCTCGTCGATTTGTCCTCTTGGACTTATCCAAAGATTTGCTTGCAGGAGGTGCTAAAGGAATTACTTCAGTACTAATTATTGGGTTCCCAATATTGTGCATTTTACTGGTATCCGAAGTGGACAAGAACTCTTTATTGGATGAAGAATGGTTCATAGATGCTGTGAGATAAGGTAGAATGGAATCAAACAGTCCCTGGTCTATCAATGGGTCCAGGTCCTTTATAATTGTAGCCTTTAACTCAGACCAACTCATTCCTTTTTCTTTCCATGTCGCTAAGAAAGAAGTGAAGTCAAATGGACATGACTCTGTTGTGTTTTCGATTGCCATTTTTGCCCTGTATGAACTTAAGAGGAAGTCCATAACGTCTTTGGTACTTTGCTCGTTCATCTCAACCTGCAATCCCGATTTAACCGTGTATAGAAATAATTCCTTTCGATTTTCACACTTGGTAGATAGAAATTTAAACCTATTTACTTGTATTGTAGTAAAGTAGTGAATTCACAGACTCTCCTATTTCTCATTTATAAGGTCTGGTCCATGAACTGTTCAGCTTATTGATCAAACAATTTAATTCTCGGGAACTACTCCGAGATTGTCTCTTCTATAAACCTTGCTACAAAATACAGACACAACACCAAAACTAATTTTAATTTAGTTTAATTATTGTCAATTGAATGCTTTTCATGCATACACACATTCAGTCAAAAGTTAAGATGATTTTTTGAACACTCATATAATATGCATTCTCAGATCTCTTGCGAACAATAAATGTTAATCAATAAAAGCCGGTTGGGAATCCCATACTGGACTCTCTATCAATTCATCCAATTGAGGTGAAATTTCCCATGCCACACTCAAGTCTACAACTCAAGTAAATGCATTTAATGACTAATGACAGGGCTATTGAGCTTGATTAGAATTGGGGTACAGTATCAAGTATCACACAAAATCACATTCACAAGCCATTGCCATTACAATAAAAGATCAATGTTGAATGACAATGTGTAAGAATGTGTAGGGAGCCGTGATTTTGTCGTCCATGTGCGGGATAACTAATCAATGTATAAATACATGTACTTGATAAAGTCATATTGGAATTGGAGTTATCTATAATTGTGGGGAAAATTACTTGGCTGGAAATTCTGTGGATAAGCGATCGAGTATTAATGGAAGAATGAAAATCATAAGGGTAGTGCTATTTCTACACACTGAACTGTACTCCCTGCTACAAGTCTAAAAGTTACAGCTTCCTTAAATTCAGCATGGGGTCTCAAGAATGGTTGCTTTCCGTCTTTTCGGCTTGTCTTGTGGCCTATTTCGTGAAAAAGTTGTTGGAGTTAAAAGGTCTTCCTCCAGGTATTGATACTCGGTCATCGGTTCAACTCTGTCTCGGTGTTGAGTAGTTAATTAATCTGTTATAATAACTCCATTGCTTCTTTCGTAGGGCCTTGGGGAATTCCTGTTTTCGGCTACTTACCCTTCATTTTGTTTAAAAATCCTCTGAAAGTGTTCGAAGGATTTAAAAGAAAGTATGGGAAAGTTTTCTCCCTAAAATTAGGAAACTTCCGGTAAGGAATAATTGGAAAGTTTGTAACATTAGCTATGAGTTGGTAGGTGTTTATCCTAAAGCATTTAAAACTGTGTGTAGAGTTGTGGTCATTAACGATTACAAGTTGGTTATGGAAGCGTATAAAGACGATGTATTCATGGGAAGACCTGCTTTTGAGGCTCAAATGACTAGAAATCATGGTAAAAAGAGAGGTTCGTTGTTTATAACCCAGTGAAATAAACATTTACTCAAATTATAATATTCGATTTCTAATATTTTGATATACAAAACTTCTGCAGGCCTTCTTTTCTCTGAGGGCAAAACTTGGATGGAACAGAGGAGATTTGCAGTGAGGAATTTGAGAAACTTCGGATTTGGAAAGCATTCAATGGAGACTCACTTATTGCATGAAGCTCAAGAACTTATATCATATTTCAAGTATAGCTCTTTTCCTCCTACTTTATTCTTTGAAGCATCTATATTAGTTCATTCACTATTATCTTAATTGTTTCGGCTTTCAGTGAGAATACTGGTAAACCAATTCAGTTGAAAAACAAGTTCAACGCATCGGTTTTAAATTCCTTATGGTTTATCTGCACTGGATCTCGATTTGAAGTGAAAGACCCTGACTTCTTGTTCATGATTGATAGTTTCATCAAGTAAAACTCAATAATTATTTTGTCTGTATTCACGGTTTGAATTCACTTGGCCGAAGGAACGGCTATTGTATTCTAGAGTAACTTAAAATGTATATTATAGCAACATGCAGCAGTTAGAGTTGACTGGAATTCTCCTTTTCTTTCCGTGGATTCTCAAAAACACAGATCTCCTTGTGAAAGGTTTGTGGGAAAGATTTTTGCAAAGTCGGGATAGAATTCAAGGACTCATTCGAACAAGCATTGAAGAACATAAGAAAACATACGACCCAGAAGTCACTAGGGACTTCGTGGACGCCTTGATAGCTCAATGGAAAAAGACGGAAGACCCTGAGTCCAGTTTCTACAAAGATGAAGGAGGTACGTACCAACTACCAACTTCGTGAACCATGGTCGCGTGGTCAGTGAAACTATTTCCGAGCTTGCATACAATATTTCAAAACTGTTTTGCATTATCGCAGATCTCAACATGTTATTGGTTCTTGTGGACTTGTTTCTTGCTGGAGCTGAGACAACCAGTTCAACACTACAATGGGCTATGTTGTATATGATCGTATTTCCAGAAGTCCAAGAGAAAGTTCAGCAAGAAATCGATAGTGTCATAGGGCACTCTCGTGTTCCTAGCCTGGATGACAGAACAACGCAAGCCTTAAATTCTTCCACACATTTACATAACATGCAACTTCATGTCGACAGTTTGACACACACTACTATTCGCTAAGATCGTTTTTTCTGACTTTCAGAATGATATACACGGAAGCAACGCTAAATGAAATCCACAGATTTTGCTCACTCGTGCCTTTTTCAGTCTTTCACAGTACACTGGACAGTACAAGTAAGTTATTAAACAAAGTTAAACTCGTCAGTCTGTTCGACCATTCATTTGAGTTACACTAATAAAGCATTTCCCCATAGAACTCGCCGGATATAAAATTCCTAAGAATTCAGTAGTTCTGGCAAATCTCCGAGATGCTCATTATGACAAAGGCTATTGGAAAGATCCTGAGAACTTCCGGCCAGAACGATTTATTGAGCCAATCAGTAACAAAATTATCAAACACGAAGCTTTCATGCCCTTTTCAACAGGAAAAAGAACTTGTCTAGGAGATTCCCTTGCAAAAGACAGCCTCTTCATCTTTTTTACATGCCTTATGCAAAAGTTCAAAGTTGAAAAAGATCCAGATTTCGGTTCTTTGTCTTTAGAGCCTAATGCTCCAACTTTGATAGTTGCTCCAAAGCCCTTCAACATAATTATTAGGAATAGAAATGAAATTCTCTAAGCTTTAATAATATTTAAAGTTTTAATTCTAATGAATTCTACAATCTATTGATTGCACCATATTTATGGGTAATACATCACAATATTTAGCACTATGTTGAACTAAACTTAACAAATATTTCGATAAAGTTAGTTTGAATCATGTTTGAAATGATAACGATACTAAAACTAGAGTAATGGAAGTAGGAATTTGAATACACGTCGAATGTACCTGTTATATTCGTTTACTTTAAAGTATGATGTCGTAAGTAGATATGCTGATTTGAGTACAAGTAAAACATTATTTAGCAGTGAAAGGTCATTAGTCACTTGTCATAAATCAGTAATCACAATAATTATATAATGGATAAGTAGAATCACGATAGCAAATAATGGTATGTTTCAGGTAGTTTGTACTACTCATTACGTGACAGGAAGGAGTTTTAGTCGACTTCAGTCTATATAATTGTATGAGTTTAAGAAATGGCTTTCATCCTGTTTATGTAATCACAATCAATAAATGAACAACTGCAAAACTTCAATCTTCTACATCTTTCGAAGATCAACAACTTACCACGTGTTAGCTAAAAAATCACGATAAGCTGATGGCGATAGAATGGAGGTACAAGTAATAATATCACCATCTTTTTCTTCAGTAGTATAATAAAGCACGTAAGCGCTTTTTGTGGCTTCTCTAGTGTGTCTTTCTGTGAAGTAAGCTATTATTAATGCACAGACATATTTTTACATCAAGGCAACCGCATTACTTATCTAAAATGAGCATCCCTATTTTCGTATCATTTACAACCTTAGTTTTCGTGAGCAGGAGCGAATTTCTGAAGCGTAAGATAAGAACGATTGCCCTATCACAATTTTCAGTAAAAGATGTGTACACATTGGTAATTCATTAAAACGATAAAATAACTCGTAACTAAATGACTCGGAGTCCAAAATCAAAACAGTCAACATGATTTCCAATGTCTAATTAAATAATGCCATTCGTGGCTGGACGAGTATCTGACTATCAACCTGCTATCCTATAAATCAGTATAACTAGCACGCAGTCTAGAATAGAATGGATGTCATATCTTTGCCGACTTCGGATTTTGGTTATCCCCTTTAAGGACTTCTAAGAGGTAATAGACTCCAGTATCATCCACAGTTACAATCTTTTCACAGAATGGATCAGTGAAAAATTCATGCGCGACATTCCCACGGAAAGAGAATTGCTGAAGGAGCTCGCGCTTTCCTTGTCTTCCTATTTTGCTTCCAACCGGAATTTCGAGTGATAATCGATTATTCGTTCGCACTGGTGACTCCCCTGATCTACGACGACGTCTCTCTTCCATGAAACTAGGTCTTCGAGGCTTTATGTCGACGTACTGTAAATAGAAATTCAAGGTTGAGCACAACTTACGCAGAAGCAGAATCATACGCACTTGTAGTAGAAACTAACCTTGTCCACGTTCCAAACAGCAATCTTGTCCCCACAGGATATAAGCCATTGGCCATTGCCTACATTTTCATGATTGAATTGTAAGCTGTGCACCCAAGACTTGTGCAGGATCAACTCCATTTCCTTTTTAGGGTAATCAGTTTCCAAGTTCCAGACCTGGAAGCAAATCCCCATGCATAACATGCAATTATTTACAGCCTGGGACAAGCATATACTGAATGCCTCGAACCAATAATTGATTTTCGTCAGATAACTTACTGAAATCATTCCATTGTCATATCCTCCAGCTAATTTAGTTCTGCTAAGATTTATAGCAACTGATCTAACGGGAGACGTGGGTTTCTCGTCAATCCATTTTGCTATACTTTTCCACTCATTGTTTGTCTTTGCAAGGTCAAAAGGCAAAATTGCAATTCCATGCTCACTTGTTCCGATTGCAATTAGGGGATTCGTTGTTACAGATCCATGAATGGCGCTTGATGTGATATGAACTAACTTTTCTGATTTCCACAAGAATTCTTGTTCAAAATTCTCAAGCCTATAGATCTAAAAAAGCCAATATTTATTCAAGCTGTTGCAATGGATTGGTTATTCTTATCAACTCAATAAAATTTTAAACTCACCCCTATTGAGGAATCGAGCGAGATTCCGACGACATGACTATCATTAACGAAATCCACACTTATTACTTTAGAGTAGGAGATAACTATCTGGAATCGCTTAATAAGATCCTTCAGAACCTTCAATAATCATAATCAACATCAAAATTAGCAGAACTTGTAAAAAGTTAACAAATTGAACTAATGCAAGGCCCTATATTTTAAGAGCTTAGGGCGACTTTTTCTTCTCACCACTATGGATCCATTTTCACATCCAGCGGCCAGATATCGATCTTTGGAGCCGAATTTCAAGCATAGTATGGAAGATCCGCATGAATGAGCTAAACGAACAGTACGATCGAATTCCTGTGACAAGCTGCTTTGGCTGCCGATTACATTGCTATCTTTGCTTTGCAAAGACAAATGCATAATGTCTCCAGTAGTAGTAGCCAAAACTCCTAGCATCCCTCCTTTAGAAATGCAGACGGAGGCTATGGGGCCCTTCGTTGGGTTTGTTTCTAGTAACTTCTTAGAATTTTTGTAGATCTAATCCAATGATTTCAAATATCAATGGACAAAATTATTTAAACTATAACTGTAGTTTTACAAAATATTGTCTACCTGGATCGTGTTTCGTTTTTCAGTAAATAGCATGCTGAGGAAATACCCTCCATCGAAGCGATCCGGAATGTACGTGGCAGAAAATGTCATCAATTTATTGGGTTCTTTCGTCCCTTTTTCTTCTGCTTCAATGTCCCATACCATAACTGTGTGATCCTCACTACCTGACAGCAGTGTGCATTGGTCCACACAGGAAAAGTCTAACGCTGATACCCACCTGCAACATAAAGGTACATACATATTAATTCAATTAATAACCATCTAATCACTTTTTGCATGTAAGAGTTAATTTAGCTACCCATTGTGGCTGGCAAAACTACCAATGCATTGACGGCTGTCCAATTTCCAGAGTAAAACTTGATGATCAGCAGTACCACAAGCAAGTAAAGGAGACCTTCCATCTCCGTTAAATGCAAATGAGGCACAGAGATAAGATCTCGATTTATAGGGCGGCAGTGTATCCTCCTTTAACGCTTGAACAACACAGTTTGAATCTTGAATTGCAACAGAAATTGTCACACTCTCTCTCCGGGCTCTGTTAGAAAATTCGTATGACCTAGCTGTTGGTGAATCTTGGTCAGAATTTCGCTCTGACCCATTTAACATTTCGTTCTGAGATGATTGAGTTTTCCAAGACAGTTGAATGTCTTTAGGGTTCAAAGTGTTGGCTACAGGACGAATTTTTACTGTGTCTGATTGAGTACAATTAGCATCAATGACCATACTTCTAGCAGGGCTCAAACTTCTACTTCGCATTGTTGTAGCTTTTGCTTTTCGCTTTTCAATTTTCCAAATTCCGATTTCATTTTCACTCACTGAACAAAATTGGTCTTCAGAAATAAATAAAATCTCTACAATTCTGGTGAGATGAGCATCGACTCCAGCATAATTAGAAGCACTTTCTGCAGCAAGTAAAATTACTTGATTTTCAGCAGAACAGAGCAAGTATTTTGGAGATGCTTCTGGTGGAAACAAGCATCGCTGTAGAGTCAAGGTCGGGTTGTAATCGAAACTTAAGGATACTTTCGAGAGAATCTGGCCATTGGACGAATCCCAAATCATAATTTCGTTCGTTGAAGTAGAAACCACACGTTGACCATCTTGACTAAACTGTGCATAAGTGACAGGAGCACTATGGTGGTCAAACTGCTTTATACTCTCGTCTATTGAATCATCAAATCCCCATTGGTCAGTTCGTATCTTGGGTGATGGCGAAGTTCCAACAATTCTTCCAAGCTTGAATTCAAACGGTTTGGATTCTGCCTCAATAAGAACAGGCTTCAAGTCCCAAATTTTGCATCGTTTGTCGTTGGAAGCAGAGACAATGTGTAGATACGTAGGTTCTTGATTCGGGGAGCATAGCTCAGGGGAACATAGAAGAGGATTTGCAGATGGAAAAATCTGAAGACTATTAATGGAGTCAGAATGTCCTCGAAAATTATGGCACACCGCAGAAGACTCCAGATCACACAACTACAATTTATAATCGCTATGTAAAAATAAGGAACCTTATCCACACAAGAATGTTTATGATACACCCAAAACTTACTTGAATGCAGCCATTACTTAGTCCAGCGATAAAATGATTACCAGCTTTTCCAACAAACTTTACACACGTTACATGATCAGCACACAACACTGAACTTTCAGGATGCTTCCACTGCCCTGATTGAGCGTTTTTCCATTCTAGATAAAGTCGGTTGCCCGAAAGTAAAGCGTAGGTCTTTGCCTGAGTGTGAATTCGTTGTAGGTGAGGAGTTTGTAGCGCAACTTGAACGACATCAATGTCCAGTTGTCCATAAATTCGATGACCTACCAACTGAGCAAAAGTTTGAATTTCTTCTACATACTTCCGTCTTTCTTCCTCCTAAAAAAGGGAACAACAATTAGCTAGAGTACATGTATTACACTTTAAGCCAACGAAAAAAATACTTAGTCTCATACTTCTCCAGCTATGAAGTCAAAATACTTGCTTATATCGTGAAGAAGATCAGCTGTGCCAGTTATTCGTAACTTCTCCCCAATAAACAGTAAGTTGAGATACACTTTTGGGAAAAGATTATTCATTTTTGACTTGTATAGATGATATCCCAGGTAAAAGTAAATGTAGCCATCATCCGGTAATTTGCTGAAATCCTGATTGCAACTATCCATATACCTTTCGATGAATATCTTATGTGATTCCTACAAACACATCATTAAGAAAAGCTTCCGGCGAAAATGGAACTGGATAAACATTTCCACATACCCGTTCAAAACTAGAGTCTTGTTCCACAGCTATCTGATACTTCAAGTAACTCAATAACAAGTTATTTATTGAATACACGTAGCATTTCTTGGTTTGGTCGTAGTCTTCTGAAACCAAGTTTTTACGAACAAAATCTTTCATGATGTCTTCTACCTCATACTTTTGCATTTGCCACAAAGTCATGAACACCTTAGATTTTAAAACAAATTAAAGAATTATGAGTCTTCATTTAATAATTAGAATTTCTTTTTACTTCTTACCGAGCAAGGTATTCCGACATCATCTTGAAACAAAGCAAAATCCATGTATAGTCCCTTTTTCTCTGCTGTAAGTCCTTCAATACTTAAAGATATTGCATCCAATACACTCGGATGCTCATACGTTCGACTTTTCTTCATTTTAGAGTATTTTCTTTTTGACAAAGCATCACGATAATATTTCCAACGCCCCTCATCAGAAATATCATGATCTTGTAGCAACGAAGAAATTAAAGAAATCACCATTGGACTTCCCTTGCATTCAGCGTGAATGAGTTTGGCTTCATGAGGCAAGTCGTCTTCTACACGTAAAACTTTTCTGAAGACTTCCATACTTTCTCCTTCCGTAAATCCTTCAGGCACTTTAATCAGGACGTATCTTGCTTGATCGACATGTATCACAGCGATGTCTCTGGTTGTGACTAGAATCCTACATCCCACATCGAATGCGCGAATAACTTCAGATCTCCAAACATCGTCCAAAACCTATTTCAAAGTATCTCATGTTGTTTAAATCAAACTACTACCAATTTTGTAGCTTTATTTTATATCAAACTTACCAACAAGGCATTCGGTTTAGCTATGAATGCAGTTCGTAGTAGATCAGCTCCATGGTCGAATGAATTGGGAGCTTGAGCCACTCCAAGCTTTTCACACAAAATTCTCATCTGCAATAAACCCATGAGTTATAACTTATCGAAACAAATTGCGAATCTTATTATGAGTATTATTTCAGAAACCTTTGCAAGAAGAGAGTTCTTGTTTTCACTACAATCCTTTCCTATTGTAAGCCAAAATACTCCATCCTAAGGATATCAGCAACTATTAATACTTTTCTAATAAAACTACTGAAATTATCCCGTACCGAGTACTTTTGTATAATTAACGCCGAATTATTCACAGCTTGAACTGCTAACACACTTTTTCCGCTTCCAGCCATTCCTCCCAATACAAGGTACCGATTTCGGTCCAGTTTTTGCAGTTCAGGTGTAATCAACTCAAGCTGTAAAATACAACCACACAGATGAATTTCTGGAAAGCCGTAAAGAGAGTAGAGTTCAGTTAGTTTGTCAGAAACACTCACTACTTCAGGTCTCTCTACATTAGCTCCAGGCAAACATGGAACTCCTCCGACGTCAAGAATAGTTCTGGCTCTCCTTTCATCCAGACTTCCAAAGACTTTATCTTCGGTGATGACCCCATTTGCAAACACCCTATCACCTCCTCTTGCTCCAAGTTCTGGGGCCTCCAGAGGTTCCAATGGTATGACTCTCGAATCCGGAACATCTTCCGTTAGTCTCTGATACAACCAGTTATACTTTTCTTTCAGTGACTCCACGAAACCTCCTATGACTTCTGGACGTCTCCCACTTCCTGTCGCTCGCTCTTCCAAAATACTTAACAACTTTTCAGCTTTATCTTCCAGAGATTTCTATTTAAGATGTACAAAAAATGAAAATTATCATAGTTTTCTCAACGTACTTCTTGATAATATTTTTTTAAAGTCTCCTCACCTCATATTCGATGTACTCCTTATCTTTTGACGTTATCACAAATCCAGCCAGCAGCTCTGTTAACACATCGTGCACATCCAAATCATTTACAATCTGCTGTCGACTTCTATACAACCCGGCCAATTGTCTTGACACTTCATCGTCCTCCTCCATTCCCATAATGACTCATGCATCACCTCAGTTTCAGTCTAATTTAGATTTATTGCCCCTTTCAAATGGACCTGCAAATATTTTCAGAAACGTGAAATTCTCCTACAAATCTAGAAACTACTGCAAAGCATTTATAATAAATTAAGTTGGACTCACCAATTTAAATTCTGCTTTTATAGACACATTCCTCATTATTATTGTCAACAGCCAAACAGTCTCGAC
>JAQGAD010000659.1:0-31634 GCA_034696625.1 Isotomurus palustris | reverse complement strand
GACTTGGATGTGCACAAGATTAATAGTTTGTACGAATGTGCACAGAAATCTAATGAGAACAAGGTTGTGATGTAGTAATAAATAATCTGTGAGATTACTGAATTCAACAGACAAGTATTTAGTTTCACAGTCGTCTTTATTTGGAAAACGATCGATCTGAATGTTCTTAAAATGATCAAGAAATGATAAAGTTTTTTAAAATTACTTGAAATGATCTCAGCCAATTGAAGGAGTTGATTGTCTTTACAGGTTTGCAAATGGAATTCAATTGAATTTTCTAAGTCAGATTTGATCGGGATACTTTTAAATTTGCATCACAAGCAGAATAAAACCCTTACAATTGAGTCCGAAGTAGTATTTATTAAAAAAGCGTAATGCAGAGCTGACTGTAGTTGTCGATAATGAATTTATCGAAAAATATTTTATACTTGATTATAATTTGAATTCAGATTTATTGAACGGAATACTGAATACTGACAAGCCAAGTAAAGTACATATGGATGATTAATATATTTCCTCAAAAAAGAAATGGTACACAGGACAAGACTAGTTTTCTATCACCTTATTGTATATTATATAACAATTACACACTGGGAATGCTGTTTACGTGGCTGTAGCCAACCTACTCGTAGAGATGTACATATTTCTATTAATTATATTGCATAGCGTATTACAAAGTTCGTCAAATATATGTGATTGAACAATGGAGTTAAAGGCGATTTGTAACGTGATGATATAATATGTGTATAACATTGAGTATAAGAACTTCGTACGTAAAACTTATAATTTGCATGTTCGAGAATCAGTTCAATCGAAATATATAAAACATATAATATGTACGTACGTATTATTGCACTTAAGAGTTATTTCGTCTTATTTACTTGTTCTGTATACACTTTGACATCTACTGTGGAACATGTAATCGAACATTTTGTGTACTTTTCTGTTTGTGACATTGCGACATACAAATACAAATGAAACTTAGGAGGTATTTTAGTTGGAACTTGGAACTTCTGGGCTACTCAACGAAGATGAAGTGAACTATGAAAATATTTTATATGTAAAAACAGGTACTGAATCATTTTTTTCACCTGACCAGCATAATTCAAGGTAAATATGGTTGATAATTAATGTTTAATTAATAAACGATGTGTCCATCAACGAGAGTGGAGTGACGAGAAGGTTATTAAGTACATAATGTGTAATCGAAGACTAAAGCTTCTTAACTTTTGGAGAGTTGAAAGTTTCAAAGTAATTTAATTTACAAAGATTCTTTTAGCACATTTGATATGACTGAGGGTTGCAATAAGCTGGAACTTAAGTGGGTAGGATATTCTATACAGTAGGAAGTCAACGGTATGGCAGTTAAGAACATACCTTACCGTTTGGCAAGATGATGGTATTACTTAATTTATGTTTAATTAGCGCTACGAAGACTGGATCCCTTTTTCGTGTATTGCTACGGACTAATTTATGTATGATGAATAATGAGTCTAGTTGTACAGCCTACAGGCTACATGTCAGATAGTGTTAAGTTAAGTCTACCGAGTGAGAGAGTGTATGTGTGTTTGTGTTTTGTTAAGTCTACAACGAGCACTTTGAAATCTACGAGTTTCATTTGTATTGTTCTACACAGTCTGAATGCATCAGTAGTTGCTAGTTATAATTAGTTTAATGCAATTGTACAAGTCTACATGATGTTTGTGTAACATCAGAATCAGAAATCAGGACAAGACTGACTGAGTTGTCTGATAAATATTCCTGAAATTCCTGAATAGAGAGGAATGCAGGACATCTGTTATAAGTTTGTTTGCATAAATAAAAGTTTGAAACAGCTTCGACCTCGTCGATAGTTCAGTAGATAATAATTCACTTCTGTGGTTTAGAGATTCTCGTCGCTTGCATAGAAAAATAACCAAATGTGTATGCGTATCTAAAAGTTAAGATTAATTTTACAAAGAATGTTTTGTGTCTTGTGTTTTTTGTGCAAGTAAAGAAGTTTAAAAGTGTTGCTCCTACTGAAGTATAAATAGTTTCTAATCGAAGTGAAGAAATGAGCATATAAAATTATAGAATCATTTTGGGCTTTTTGAAGTCTGTCTGCTTGTGATTTTAAAAGTTGCGTAAAAACTCAATCTTTTCGTAGTCGTTGGGGCCCGTAGATTTTCTAAACTTTGGTGAGTATTCTGTTCGATTGTGTCCTCTGCTGCTGCTTTCTCCAGCGTTACTTGAGTAGTTGAGGGATCTGTACGCTTGTAGGGGAACTGTAGGGTCCAATACTGGCATGTCTAGGAGTGTTTCAACTCTCTCCGAACCTACAAAAGTGATGGGAGAGAATCTAACCCGGTTTGGTGGGATTGAGGGTGGATGAGCTGCAGCTTGAGAATTGACGCTGGTGAGAGAAGAGTCTTTTGCCGAGACGTAGCTGCTGTCTTCACTTAAACTGCTGTCTGGAGGAGTTTCGATGTTTGTCAGAGTTCCAGATTCACCCCAACTGTAAGTAGATCCTGATCTCGAACTTGGAGGTCCAGGACTGTATGAGTAATTGTACTTTTTTAGACTTGAGCGCAACGGCTTCGGCAGTTCGAGCGTCATGGGTCGTTCGCTCGAAGATTGCAGAGAGCCTCCACTGTCAGCTGAGTTCTTCCGGCGGTTCCTTACTGGAGTGGAATTGGGCGTGGCATTAGCTGCAGATCCGGAAGCCCCAGTGTTTCCTCTGAATTCGTAGTTCTTGTCGTAAGATGGTAACCTGAGAAGAAATGATTTGCATTAATAATGCATCAGCAATTAAATGTCAGTGCAGTTCCAAAGAAAGGAAGTTAAGGATTACCTCTGGTGAACTTGGCTGGATGGTCTCGTCTCAATTCTGACTTCGTGTTCCTCGTAAGTAGGATTGCTGACTGTGGGGACTGAAGTGCTCATGAGAGACGTCCCTGCAGACCCACCTCCGTTGTTGCTTCCTGCTCGAATTGCACCGGAGAAGTTGGAAGACCCGTGTCTCGACGGAGTTCTGGGGTTTGTGCTGGTAGAACTACTGATGGAGCTGCTTGGATTTGTATCGTGATATCCTCCGTGATATCCACTTTCACCACTGCCACTCCCCAATTGTCGTGTAGGTGTGACGTCTGGATAAAGAAAACTAGACTTGTCGTTGTTGAAGGAAGTTTCAGGGCTGAAGTCTTCCATGCTGCTGCCGTAGTGTAAAGGATTGTGGTAAAGGAATGGTTGCTGGGAATCTTCTTCACTCCGAAGATGATTAAAGTTGACTAGATTGCTTGGCTCGCCATAAACTCCAGACGTGTGCATCGAAGAGGAAGAGTGTCTGTTGGGTTGGTAGTGATGGTTGGAATAATACGAATTTCCACCAGTTGGTCGTCCACCTTGGAATGCTGGGTAAAGATATTGGTCCGTTTCACTGGGATTCGGGTTGGAGTGAGGTCGTCTGAAAGGACTGCTTGTGTCATTGGGACCGGGATTCCGGATTTGATGGAAAGCTGATGGGGGATGGGGATGTTGCTGCATCTCTTCGATTGTGTAGTGAGATGGAGAGTCGTGTAAAACGATAGAATCCATTGAAACCAATGCTCCTGATTCGGTTACGTAGTAAGCCTATAACACACAAGGTCAGTAGTAGTCACAAAACACACAAGCTCACACAACTTCAAAATTGGTTATTTATAGCTCATTTTTTTCATAGTTTTTGTAAGGCTAGAGGTTTTAATTGAAAATTAAATAAATTAAAAAAATATGGCAATCTTAGCTGCTAAGCTAACGTTAAAAATAATTAAGAAGGATGGGTTAATGAAACGTATGAAAGCAAACTGGTTGTGAGCTTATCTACCCCGTTCAGCTTCAGCTTGATGAATAAATGCAATAAATTATAAAAGCAGAAATAAAACGGTTGAAATAGAACAGAACTTTAATATATTTTTTATGGAAAACTAGTTCAGTTATACAATTTGGTTGAGATTTACGCTTAAAATAACAAAGTACCGATTTGATGTCTGACTAATAAAGTATCAGTAATAATATTGTCTAAGGTACACAGAATTGTTGCTGACTTCTATCACACAATAAAACTCCGAGTCAGATTATATTATAAGTCATAATTGTCCACACGACTAGAAATAAGAAACTTCGATAATTGCTGATAACTCACTCCGTTGGGTCTTGGGTGTGTTAAGTTAAACACGTATGTACAAAAATATACAAGATTACTCTAAGGTGTATTATATCGACATCGAGAGTTCATAGTGAAATATTATTATTTCGATAAAAACTAATAAAAAGACTAAATATATTATGACGTAGACGAAATCAAAGCTTGAATTAAAAACTAAACTGTAGTTTGTTCAAATTAATCAGTGAGTCTAGTGTAAGAAGTCCCACTTTTATTGTTGGATGTGTTGGAAACACTACTTCGTTTGCGTCGGTATTGGTAGACGCTTCCAGCAGCACTAACATTGTCTCCTATGGGAGAAGTCCGTTCTCTTCGGTGACAAATAACCGAGGCTACGGAACACAGTCGGGATGTTGTCTTTCTTTTTTGAGTCTTTATTTTGGAAATAGTCTAAATGAAGAATGGTAAAATAATAAATAATAATTAAAAAGCGAAAGAATAAACCAAAACCGAGAATAATTGAAATTTTGAGATACCAAAACCAATGTTAATGGAAAGGAGTCGATAGTCTAAGAGACTGAAAGACTAGTTTCGATTTGGATTCCGTCGATTTATGGCGAAATGTGGCAAGGAAATTGGAGGAGATTTCTTACCTCGGGTTCTGCAAACTTTTGTCGATTTGTGGAAAGAACTGAGCTCGTTCTGTTTGGCGTTGAGGAAGCGTTGGCAGGAACGTGTAAATGCGAGACATGGTGGGAAGATTGACCTCTCATGCCATGACCTTGACCTACTTGGTCGTTTGGAATGTTAGCAGCAAAAGGATTTGTAGCGGCCACATGTTGTGGTAGTTGGTCCAAAGATGTGTCAACTCCAAGGCCTAAATTTACTAAGGCTGGCCGGTAATGACGAGTGTGACCATGATATGTGTTGTGCGGATATCCTGAAGGGGATGAGACCAACGCTGCAGGAGCTGAACTCATTGCTAATCCTTCCCCAAAATCGATTTCACTTTCGCCATCGCCGAATCCACTGTTGTGGAATCCTCCGACTTGTCCAGATTCTCCAGCATTTCTGTTCAAGAATGATTCAGTGGCGCACACATGAGAAACAGGCTATTATTAATGCAGGGCTGAGTCCCACAACACAATAGAAATGCAATAAGCTTACAGTGATTGTGCTTGAGTCTTTGTAGTTGCTTTCCGAACATCAAATCCAGCAGCAATGCTTGCCAATAGAGCCGCAGCGTTGTAGAGCCCTGATTGAATGAAGGACATTTTGTTCCCTCGTCTGTTTTTCTCACTTTCACTGTTATTTGAGGCAAACATTCCAGGAAGTGATATGAGAGGTACTCCTCCAGCGGGTCTGTTAGGATTCGTTTGATCTGGAAATAAATTACAATATTTTCAATAAAATGCATGTCATCTTCAGGGAACAGGACTTTCGCGAATGAATTTGATTTTTCCTGAACTTCACAGTTCACACTTTTGGAATAGCGTGGTGAAGGACAAAAACAGGAAAAGGAAAACAACACGGAGAAAGAACGCAGAACGACAAACACGGGATTCTTACATGGAAGACATTCTTCAGAATGAGCGGCTGCATGTAAGGAAACACGTAGGCATTAAATATTCATGAAGACTAAATGAAGGCAGGGACTTGTGTCCAGGAACTTGGAACTAGGAACTTAGAACTCACCTATATCCTGCAAGGCTCCTACTATACTCCCATTCGTAGTCTTCTGCGACTTTTCCAGATTCGGTGCACTTTTGCTCCACCGTTTGGGCGAGTCTTGGACCTTATTGATGATCTGTCCACGTTCTCTTTGGTGAATTGTACTGGGACCCCAAGTTTTTCCTTTAAGTCCATCAGGCGCTACTACAAACAGAAAAAATCAACATGTTTCTCTACTTGATTTCAATACGAAGTTGATTCCATTCCATTAGAAATGTATCGTGAGTAGGAACGTACAAACATATGCCCGTAACTGGCCAATCCTTGGGGATCCCGGTGGGGTTTCCGGACTGGAGAAACTCGTGAGACGACTCTTCACATCCGCTGGTTGAACTGTAAGGGTATGTCGGAAATCTGAAATAAATCAAGAGCCATTTTCATCACGTTTTTGTTCCATGAGCCTCGAGAACCCTTTGAGATAACACAAATTACACAAAGCATCATTAAGAAAGTAATCAACCCTGCCTTTCTAGTGGAAACAACAGGGGAGAGAGTCTCGGTCTTGAAACACACACACCCAACCAGTCTACTTCTACACAGTAGCAATTATCATAAGAGTTCGTGTGAGCAATAAATCACTAAAAGTTATTCAATATTTCTCTAAAGATGACACTCCACTTGGCGATGTGGTCGTGGGAGACAAGTTCAACTGCTCAACGCATGAATACGGATTTTGGTGACAATCCAACTACAACGCACGCAGTTTGGAACTCTCATCTCGACCACCAGCCCATAAATATGTATCGGTTGAGGCTTTCCCGTTTTCCCCAACGGGTGAAAGCCTCAACGAGCAACCATTCATTCATACGAAAGTAATCCCACACCGCGAGACCAACACGATAACCAACATTACAACCACCACCGGTCTTTCCTTAGCTACTCTGCTACCCAAAAAGCTATCATCAATCATTCTTTCACAACGAGAGACTGGAAAAAACCCTCCAAATTATCCGAACTGTCACAAGATGTGAAGTATTTTCTCCTTATTTTTTAGCATCTCGCACGCACGGTTTATTTTGTGTGTTGCCATCAAAAATGAAGCTGGAAGATCACATCTCCTAGTTTTGTACGCTTTTGTTACATTTCTCAGAAGTCTTCGACTTGGTTGACTGAGAAGTGAAATTAAAAATGCCTTGTTCAACTTTTAATACACTTAAGTACTTTTCTAGTGAAGTAGTGTGTGTGCAGGAAGTCTAATATGGAAGAGCCCTATAGCTTACAACTGGGCGATTTTATTTTTTACTGGAATCGATCGGAACTAGATTGGAATATAATGGTTGGTAGGGATGGAATGAAGGAAAAGTAGAACAAGTTTGGATGAGAGGGTTCAATTATGCTATACACATCGATTTAATCTCTGTCCGTCATAATCCTCTCCAACTCTGGATTTCTAGAACACTCGCTCACAATTTAGGAAATGATGGAGACTAGCTAGATAAGCAAAATGGACTAATGAAGAGAGAACACCAAGAGAAATGAGGAAAAAGAACTAAAGAAGCCTAGAAATCTTTCGCGAGTCTTCTTCTGACGACTTCAACAGGCAGAATTTTTACTTTCACACATGACAAGCCGTGAGTCGATCTACTTTCTCTCTCTCTTCAACACAACATGGGCGCACAAAAGATTGAAAGATCGAAAAGAGTTCTCATCTCGGAGATTTTGAAAAGGATAAGACCTTGACTGTTCAATTTAAACGCGTCGACATTGGTCTCACAAGATGAGCTCGTGCATGAACTAATGTAGGAGGAGGCAGCAGGTATTTTGTATCATTGGGAAAGGAAGAAATCATTTGTGTTTAGTGTCACTTTGATTTTTAGGCTTTTGGGATCTTCGTAGACGTTGATCTAGTATCTAACATGCACAGTTGCACACTTCTACTGGTTGGGATGTGTCGTGTAGAGTTTCCTCACACATGGTATTCCTTTTAAAATGAAGTGAAGTGGAGGTAATGCAGTAAATTCAGTTCGTACCAGAAGGCATGCTGATGATGTTCCCAGCTTCTTTCTTATTGAGCATTTTCTGTCGGAACTTCCCCTTGCGCTTCTTGGGTGTGGGTCTTGGCCCTGGTGGATTTCCTTGTTGGAGTAGCACTACGATTTCTCGGGCAAGCAAATTCTGCTCTCTCTCTTCCAACTCCATTTCTTTCTTACGTAAGTTCTCCTCAAGCATTTTCTGGATGGTTTTCTTCTTATTCAGTTCTTCCTCCCGGTTTACCAGTTCCTGTGAGAAATAAAGTTCAAAAATCGAGAGGTAAATCACAAATCAAGTGAAATTAAGCTGAAAAAGGGTTTCGTTTGAGAGTAACTGACACGTTTGAATTATAATCTATGATGATGGATAGGCGAAGTTTTTAAAAGTAATTCTTATCAGAGCATGACAGATGAGTGTCTGCGTCAGGAGTCTCATGCCACAAACGTTTCTCAAATTCTCGATCAAGTGAATGTAAAATTATTCCGAAAATAATTACTCATCTTTTTCCTACATTTTTCGATTTGTAAACCTACAAAATCTGCAGGAAGCTTCAGTAAATACTACTATACTAAAAAACCAATTTGTATTCGGACAAATGTAAAACTGTTTTTAAACAAAACATGCAATTTGAAAGAGCTTGGCACTCATTTCCAACCCCCTGACATTTCACTCAAGAACGCATCTGTTCTAGACACTCCTGTCTAAACTTCTTTTTACAAGACATATTAAGAAACTTATGTAAACTTTGTCATAATTCCAGGTCTCAAAAATCAAAAACTTTCTCCAGATCCTTTCATTTTAAGCAGCCTTTGCAATATGAGCGATGATCCTTATTATTCTGATTCTCAGTAGGATGTAGTTTTTTTACAACTCTAGCTTTAATTCTTTTTCAGTGAAAGTTTTAAGCTTGGAGTTAAAAGAAGAAAGCACGCAAAAACGCATTGTTACGAATACATTGGGAATTGAGTATCTTTATCTTTGTGATAGTGAATCGAGAACTGCTGCTATCCATTTGAAATCAACACAAGAATTTCCCATTCAGACAGAAGAATTACACTACAGGCTCTTCTATTCGATTGTGTTTTGTATTTCAAAGAGGATTCTGAGAACTGGAGAAGTACACATTAAAAGCTGTGTAGGATTAAAAGGGAAAGTACGTAAGATATTCTGTAATCTCAATAGAAGATCAAAAGAAACATCAAATTCCATTAAAAAGATATCCTGGGAAAGTAGACATGAGAAGATCAGACAAAGGAAAGGAAGGAAGAATGTTTATAAAAATTTCATTTCCGTTCGTAGAGTCCGTATCAAACATTTTGTAGAATGCCTTACCTCTTCCTTTATTCGCATTTCATGGAGCATGTCGTTAATTTCAACCTTCCATGTTTCCTGCATTGTGTGGAAACTTTGATGGTAGACGAAAGAAGATTCCGAGATTTTGAGCAGGTCTGTTATAATCTCATCAAAGGAAGGACGGAGATGCGGATCGGTCCTCCAGCAAGCTAGAATACATAAAAAATAAGAAAGATAAAGAAACTGTCGGCTGTAAAACGGATTTGTTCATGTCACTATTGTCATATAGCGTTTCAAACTTCACACACACACGCGCTCACAATCCTTTTCCTTCATCTTTTACATTTGACGAGGAAAAGAGGAAGAATAAATTCGATTTTGGATTCTTTACGTGAAAGCTCAATCTCAATTTTATCTCATTTGAGGATTGAGTGAAAGTGTTGGTGTTTAACAGCAAGCACGTTGTCTTCACTGAATTAATTTGGTAGTGTATAAAAATGTGTTGTGATTGCAATCTGATTCTGATTACTGATCACGTGATCATAGTATTAGCGTGGGATGATCATTAGAATCTCTCATCTCACTCTTTCTGTTACTTTAAAAATCTAGACTGCCTAGTCTACAGTCTAATGTAGACTTTCTATACTGTACATCCTGTTGTTCTTGCATTTACGTGAAGCCTGTCATCATAATAAATGTAGGAGAGAGACCATAAGATTCCTCATCTCATTCCACAGCGCACACAAAACACAATGGACGGGACCCAAAGGAAATATTCTTTTGTCAAAGCTTTCCAATTCCAATTTGATTTAAAGAACAATGCCCAAAGAAATCAGACAAACAGCGGCAATCAAACAATTCCACATCGTAGATAGATTCACAATAAAAGACTTAGCAGTGCAGTGGGAGAAATGAACAGTATACATACAAGCTTAAGTCCACACACGGTAAGGCATGTGAAGAGCCATTTGTCTAAACGAAAGTACCCTCAGCCACAACCTGATGTGATATCGATTGGCTTTACACACCAGAAGGCAACCGGTTTGCCTCGTAATCAAATCACTTTCCTCGTCCTATAAATATTTTTACATCCGGATCATTGTACGATATGTGTGTGTGTATAAGAAAGGGAGACTCACACACACACACACAATATCTCAGGTTGAAGAATGTGTAAAGTCAGTGGGGAGATACTTTCTCCACTGAAATATACACACAGACATTCCAACCATATAGCCGAAGGGAAGGCCTTCTCTCAAACTGCTGTTGAGGATCCATCGGTGCAAACAAACTGTCTCTCTCCTTTCTGACTATCTGACTATCTGACTGTACACACTTTTCGCTGTGGTGTCCTCATTCGCAGGAGGAGAGATCGACGAACACGAAATAAATGTAGGGACGGACGAAGGAAGACTACCAAAAGCTCGTTAGCATATGCTTTCTATTACACTCGAGTTTCAAAACCATTTTCGTATCAGGCGAATACATAAAATCCAGTTAGGAAATGAAATCGACTTGCTTCTGCAACCAACCACCCGTGACACTTTTTGTGGCAAGATTTCCACCCAACCTTATTCCCCATCCAATTATTCAAACAGCTCGTCCCCAAACTTCAAATGATCTTATAAATAGCAATGCGTATTTTCATTTCGTACCACATCTCGCACATCCTTTAGTTCCTACTTTGATATCCTTTCATCCAACCAAGACAAACTTATCGGAGGAGAGAGATTATATAGTGGCTTCGTCTCTCTAGAAGAAACGTGCAGGTATCTTGTTTTACTTTTAGTCTTTGGCCTTTCACATGGACGACAACTTCTCACGCAAAAGCAATCGATGATGGTTGTACAATCTACACTACTACAGACTACACAGAGATACTTGAGGTACGCTACAGAATGTTCGCTAAGTACCTTAAGTACAGGGACGGAAGTTTCAGGTAGAATCAAAGAATGAGTTTAAAGTTCCTCTCCTCTCTCTGTGTGTGTATGAGAGTCTTGATGAATTCAGATTCACTGAAGAGAGAGCAGAAGCCTTTCCCATCTCATTCAATTAAGGGGAATAGGTTATGATAAAAGCTATTCTGGTTCTCTGGATGGAAGTTGGAACTGGGGAACTACCTCAGCACCATTCAAGCTTTAATTAAATTGAGCGAGCTAGTGAAACTCTTAGAGAAACATTATCTTTATACTCAACTGCCTTTTCGTACTTTCTCTTACCTTTCTACTTTCTGTGGAACATGCAATTCGATCTGATCCGATTCTGAGCCAGGCACCAGAATAAGAGACTAATAGGCCCCAATGTGAACGGTACATATTACACACAGACTTAAGTTACGACTAGCGCATTCATTTATTATGCTGATTGTACAAAATGATTTTAATTTTCTCCATGCGTGCACTAGAGACAGAGAGACTGGAGATAAAATATTCCAGTTGTCTAGATTGTAGATTCTGGAAGGAAAGACGAAGAGATTAGTGGATTTTGTAGTCCCAATTTTTCATGGAAATAAGACAATCGCTCGTATTAGCTTTGGTTTCGAGGATTTCTCTGTTTTTAAATTCTCATTTTGGTTGTGTCAACTGCATACTTGCATACCACCCAGTCTGAAAGAAAAGAAAATAACCTCCCTGTTTCTTAACCGTTAGACTTATCGCTTTATCTGTGTGTTGCAATAATGACTCCCCTATTTCTTCGATGTAATGTAGTGGAAAATCAAAGCTTACTATTTCCCCCTCTTCCCCACCTCAGTGGTTGAATGATAGGATGATAGCAAGTTTTGTACACCAACTCAATTACGTACTTCACTTTAGAGTAATTTATCCGGCAAGCTAATCGTTACGTGAGGGTAAATCTTTGAGGCTGGTTAGTATTATCTGTTAGGTCATGAGATTTAGCCATTTACCGAGATGAAACGCAGAATTGAACCTGCTACACACGCGTGCTTTTCATGTAACTTTTTCACTCAGACTTGAAAAGTTGGAAGTCCCTGAAGGACCGTAACGAATGTTTATCAACGCTTACTTGACACATCGTCAAATTCGTCTAGAGTAATTCTATTTCTATTACAGCTTGAGTTTATGGCCGCAATGGAACCGTGTATAATAAAGCCTCCTGACGAGGACTGAGTGAGGCCATCGAGAGAATCCGTAGGTTGATGAAACTGTCTATTTCCATCGATAACCTCCCTCGTATGTATGCAATTAGAAAGGAAAATAAATTGAGTGTTTACTCATCAAGAACATTCAAAACTGTGATGATGTCTCTCTGGGGTCTGTCTTTTTCCTGAAGTTCGTGTTACCTGTACTCTGTGCTTCCCTGCCGATGGCTAGGAATCTAGGAAAGCCGGAAAGCAGGAGAGAGAAGAGCCTCCTTCGTCCTTCCCTCACATGTAATATTTACTACATAACGAGGCTGGGAAAGTTCATGAAGCCAATTACTTTCTCCCTAAGAGTTCCTAGGGCAAAATTAACTGCGTCTAATAACATTCACTTCAACCTCAAGTGCTTCAGAGTTTGCTCTTGTATTAAAGTTTCAAAATGACAACAACCTCCTACAAGTACAACTGCCTCGCTACTTCTCCTTGGGAATGAGCTGCGGGTTCCCTACGTGGCTGTCCTTCATTCCTTGGGCATCCAGTGGATAATAAATGGATGCAATTTACAGACAAGTAGTTCGAGCTGGTAGCGCTGACATTAATGGCAATGGAAATGAAAAGCTGGCGAGTTGTTAGTTTACGAGAGAGTCAAGCAAGTGATAGCGCATGGAGGAGTGAAGAAGACTCTCTTGTAGTTTTGGGAAGATGGAGACAACTCGAGTCGAGGTTTTTGTTGTGGATTGTGGAGGAATAGAGAAAGGACCCCTCCAGTTTGTTCTTTAAGCGATAAGATTTTCTCATTCACAACGCTCTGTTCGTCAGATTATTCTTACAAAAGTTTTAATGATAGTTTGGTGACACCATCAACACGAGGACCGAAGCTCCCCACTGGAAAAACTACTTTCTCCCGAGGTGAAATGGTTTGGTTGGTCTCTTTAACGCAATCCCCTACGTCTACGCAATGCTTTTTCAGTTTGCTTAAGATTCAGATCTTTATTTCTTCTTCATATACAAAACTCTAAGTGTTTGTTTGCGGCTCAGCTTCTAATGATGAAAGCAGTAAAAAGTTTGTGTGTGTGAGCTTGAGGGGCAAAGTATTTACCGCAGTGTGGATGTTGCGTCTGTTAGACGATTTTTTTCTTTATCCTTGGAAGCCTTAAGCCGTAGAAACGGATACAAAAACTACTGAAGTGGTATTAACCGTAAACCGTCCACCCAGGCGGATTTGAGTCAACTAGCAACCCGCAAATAAGCATCCGGAGGAACTTCGTCAGTGACTGCGAGGTGTTTAACCACACACGAACAAAAGGCAATCAAGAAGTATCTCAAAAACTTGGAAAAGTTTGCGTAGCATTGAAGAAAACTTCTAATCAACACTGACTGTGAAGAGAAAGCTTTAACAAGAAAGCTTAACAACCTTTATGTCCGGAACAAATAAAAACTTCCCGAGTCCTTCGTTTCTCATTTCCAGAACAAAAG
This sequence comes from Isotomurus palustris, assembly GCA_034696625.1. NCBI lineage: Eukaryota > Metazoa > Arthropoda > Collembola > Entomobryomorpha > Isotomidae > Isotomurus > Isotomurus palustris. Next base: position 17,943 of record JAQGAD010000659.1, on the reverse strand, counting down.
AGACACACACTCGCTGGAAGAAGAGCGCGATGAAAGGAGATTGATTGTCCTGGTTTGGGAACATTTGTGAGAACCTAACTTATAACTGCTTCTGTAAGCGCCGGGGAGTGTAATCAAGACCATGCTAAGACACATGAGATTACCTGGTACAACGGGAAGGAAAATAAAATGGAAGTAACTATGCAGTACAGCTCGGGAGTATTTCTGTAGAGATTAAAAGACTATTTGCTGGGAATTGGGATAGTTAAAGAAGACTAAAGTGCTAAAAAGATGAACACGTAAACTGAAACTCTTAAAATTAGTTTGTTGCTTGTCTTTCCAAGAGGCAACCAACTACCAAATGCGAATAATATTTGTTGCAGAGAAGTTGGAAGTGAGAACAGAGAGAACGCTTTATCTTTCCAAGAAAACTGTAAATTAGTCGAGTTTCATGAGCGATTTACAGAGTTATTTCTTTGTGTGTTATTTTGGAAAGACATTAACCTTAATAGGAAGCGAATTTTGCTTATATTGCTGCGTCAACAGATTTGGAACGGAGCGACGGGCATTTGGACAAGGCGAGAGAATTTCTGGAGAATTTGTATCGCGTCAAGGAAGAAGGATACATTCTTTTCTTACATACAGTATGTTTCTTTTTCTTGGAAGGTTTGAGTTTTTTCTAGACAATGAGCCTTGGCCCGGCAGTGTCAACTTGATATTAGAGTGAGGAGTGAGTACTTTTTTCTCTTAAATGGCTCAATTTTACCCGTCAAGACAACTTAACTTGTCTTTCTAGTTGTGGATGAACATAAACCCCATAAAACAAGAAAGTGATATTGCTTGTCCTGGATGAACATAAAAAACTCGAGTTTTCTCCATTCAGCAAGTAAATCGGGTGTACAATGTTCCAAGAGAGGATAGCTAAGCCTGCAAGAAAGAAATGACACTCCAACTAGCTCGTCTAGGTAAATCCGAAATCTAGGGATTGCAGACTACGGACTTTTTCTACTTTTCCTGCCTGTTCGTTCAGCCATAATATCCTCTTACTACCACTGTCACACTTTTACTTTGCCCATTCTCGCGTATAACCTTATTGCTCAGACACACGGTAAGTGAGGAGAATATACGCTGGGGAACCGAAATCGGATGGTGGAGACGGAAAAATTAGGTAACAACGAAGGAGAGCGAGCGACTGCAATCACCTTACATCCGCCTCTGTCCAAATCACTTCCGTCATTAAATTGTGTCTTGTACTTAACACACTATATTATTATGGAAGAAGGGGAGAGTGAGATGATATTGCGTCACTGGAGTGAATCATGTTATTCATTACTCTGGAAGATTATATACTCCTCGTGTGCTTTCAGTCTTTCCATATAAGGTTGCCTACAGATGACCTACAATCAGTCTACACAGACTGGGTGCCTCTCAATGGTCAAATAAACTTACCAGGCTATTATAACCGTATTATGTTGACATTGCTGTGCCCATTCACTGCCAAAAATAGTCTGAACGATCGGGTTACTCATCGATCAAAAGTATTCTGTGCTGAGAAATGAGAGTAGAGAGCATTGATATCGGTACTGCATGCATATTACACAGGTTATCAAAATAATGGAGGAGACCGTAGGGGTGACATCCTTAAATAACGGAGCGTATCAGTTAAATATTTTCCAGCAAGGATTCACAAACATGATTACTTTGTTTGCATTGTGCATTGTTACTACTTATAACGCTCGGTAGTACAAACTTGATCTCATTAATTTTGTCAGTTATATTCCTATTCAATCGTACAATCGGCTTTCCTGTTTCCTCTGCTTGCTGTGAGTTGAAATTTCACACTTTAACTTGGAGTGGATTTTGGTTCAATTCTCTGACTGAATCGTAAGTTCTGATTAGTGATTAGTTACATTGAAACTATGAAACAGTAAATACTAAAGGGAGTGTAATCAAGATACATTTGATGATTGGATCACACCGACTTCTCAATGCTTTTGTTTGCACTAGCTCATACAACTTATGAAAGAAGCATTAGCGGCTACAGCAGCCGTACAACAAATCCACTGATGATGAAGTTGATGAAGGCTTATATACTTGAAGGTTTTCGTGTAACTCAAATTTCAATTCCTCTAATCGAAACCCGAATTTATACCCACCCCATTCATTATGTTCCTGACAATATGTGTTGAAATCTTATAGCAGCAGTGAAGTTGAAACTTCGTAACCACATTTCACAATTATGTATTTATATATGCTCATGTTGATTTCTGGTATGTAGAAACACAAACCAAGTATTTATTATTTATTTAGTGTGCGGTTATCAGTAAAATAACAAATATTGTTCATTTGTTCTGGCTGCTGCAGCATAACAATGCATGTTTACTTATAACTTGGATTTGTGGAATTTACTTACATTGCAGTGTCATGTTTCCATTAATAATAGATCTCATTAATTTACACTATATTGACAATATTCTATTGCTTTTGGTTAGTTTGAAAAGAAAACGAGAATTTGCTGATAATTACTTACTTGAATGATTACCCAAAACATGAAACGATGAATCAGCCTATAATTATTGGTACGTACAGATTTAGTCTGGTGAATGTACGTCAATGGAGACTGGTAAAGAAGACTGATAACATATCTATCTTGAGTTTGTTTGACTCATAATATTACACAAATAGACTTTTCAGCGAGAGTTGATCATGCAGAGTTGGAAAGGAATGTGGAATGCGATGGTTCCAGGAGAATAAAACTTGTAACAACTCACGTGGAGAAAATATTTGAAACAAAAACACGCGGAAGTGTTTTGAAAAGTTGCCAAAAATGTCTGAGGAAGTTATTCTTCCTGGAAAGTGTCGTTTAAAAGAATTGAACGAACACAATTTAAAAAAATGTGTGAGAAATTTTTGTTAGCACCTTTTACTTTTATTTTTACCCTCGGCCCACTGATTGACGATTGTGTTATTAATTTCAATTTTCGTTCATTCAACTTGAATAGTTCCATGAACATGAAGTCTTTAGCCATTCGTTTACACAGCAAAGTTCAATCCTGGATTGTGTGTCGAATTATAAAGTGTGTGGCCTGAAGTTCATAAAGTTCTTTTCCTTATTGCACACGCCGCTATATGAAGTCCTTTTATTACTTGTAATCTACTCTCCGGTCTGCATTTCACGTGAAACTCCGAACACGTTGGAGTTTCAGTTTTGAGTGTCACTAAATTGTAGATCGATAGCATTTTTGATAACTCAGAGTGAATATATGTTGAATTGCAATCTGTATTTTATTAACAGTGGACTGTCGACATTCCTGTTCAACTAAACGGTGTTCATTCGTTCATTCAACCCGGCATGGATGGATGTGATAGCTTTGATATAATGAGGAGGGCTTTCCCATAGTTCACTCGGTACTTTGTGCACGAGTTTCATATGCCTACTGCTTTATCCTTTATGCCGAGCCTAGAGATAATGGCTTGTTCTCCAAGAGATTGTCTATGGACTGATAAATACTCAAATTGGAACACTGTTGTAGTAAGTGGAGCAAGGAACAGTGGAGCTAAACCCTTTCATTCTGGGTTTAATAGGCTACTATCAAATATCATATTACACTGGTTCATTTCTCCCAAAGCCTGGTCGTAAAGGCTTTTAAATCCAATTCGTAAATCCACGAATAAATGGAGGTTCATGACAAGAATAAAACCAAATTGGTAGGGCGTATGCAGGGAGGTCCGCGAAAGTGTTTGAGGAGAGGGAATGGGACATTCATAATATTTTCTCATACAGTTTGTAAAGTTTGTACTCAGGAATTGAATTCCAAGGATTGTGAGGCGAAAAATTAATGGATTAAATACCAGTAGCGTAAAAATGTCACGTTCAGAAGCTTGAGGCTTACCTTCCATAAGATCACACCATGCCTTAGGACAAGTTTTGGGTGTGGGCAGTGTCAATTTGTTCTGAGCTACTCCATATGCCACAGCAAACGGCTCCATTCCTTTGTACGGGGTTTCTCCAGTAAGCAGCTCCCAGAGGAGAACTCCATAACTGTAAAGATATAATCAAACAACCATTTAGTTTAAACTTCTTTCAAAAGGCAGGCTTGTCTAACATAACATACACACACATCTTAAGTTTTATGTGTATGTGCATCACAATCTGTTTCGCTTACGAGCAAGCTCACATGCATTAGTACCAACAATTACATCACAGTCTTCACAGCAAGCACAAATACATAATGCCCCTTTTTAAGGCTCACATATCATTCAGCATCTTTTACTACTTGCATTATTATGATATTTTTGCGTCTTTGAGTGTCTGAGGTTATTCTAAAAAATGCTTACACTTTTCTAGGAATTCTATTCTTTAGTGGTGCTTAAGTGAGAGGCAAACGCAAAGAGATCTCATGTCTGGGCTTCTGTGCGAAATCATGTGACAAGGGGGTTGGAGGTTTATACGTCTAGATGCATTCCACAGTATTATATAGTACAGAATACTGAGCCTTATCTAGTTTCACATTAGCTGTAGAATACAATTTCACCAAAGACATCTCATAAAGTTTTATACTATCAGTTTACATTGCAAACTATGTGTGGCGTAGTTTCAATCTGAACATGAAACTCGTAGAGAGAAAAAGGCTTAGAAACATATAATTTCATAGCTGACAAGTATAACAATAAGATGGCACAATATTATTGTTCTCATTTTACGTAATAAAGAAGGTAAAATATTGAATGTCAGTATGAAACAGTCGGGGAAAAATGAAACATTGTAGCAGCGTATTAGTTTGGTCTTTTATTTCTCGTTCTGACAGTTATTATAGTTAGAATTTTCTTAAAGACTTGTGTAAGTGTCGTAGTGCAATTTACAATCGCTTAATTTGCAGATAGTTTCACATAAAATTCTTTTGGTGCATACTGATCTCACACAACCCATTAAGCGCAGCAGATGTTTACACGTACGTACATGTATGGCATTCATTTTTTATCCAGTGAAAGTTAAGGACCATATCAAAGTTAACTTAGTTCACCCGACCATGAAATGATATTTTGGAGTTTTGAACTGCTGCTGATTCTCTATTCTTTTCTTAGAATACAAAGTTAACTTTATGTGAAACTGCGACACAGTCTGTAAAAGTTTCAGCCAGCATTCTCAGCATGTTCTATTTTATCTTGACACTGGCGTCTTCTAGACGCATTCTTAATCTTCGCATGCGAATTCTTACAAAAATACATATTGTACGCAGTACGAACGAACGCAATAAGCTACATGGAAGTATGGAACTGCACAAAGGAAGTCACAGTCAAATCAACCGGAAGTAAGAGGCCGGCTTGGTTATCAAAGTAGATTGATATAAACTACCCATTTGCACTGGCACCGATTAACAGAGTACCACAAAAAAATTGCAGCAAGCTCGAAAGAGTGTTTGCATAAACTTTAAAGGAAAAGTCTGAAGTGTTAATTTAAGCCAAAGGAAACGCGAGTCACAAGAGTCGAAGAAGCAAATAAGTCTTTTCGTTGGTTTGTTTTAGGAGCCTAACAGAGGGAGGTTTTAATAGTGGCATAAGTTGTAGACCATGTGCGAGTTATTTGACTCGGGAAATCCGTCCGAAACGGATAAGACACATGCTCTTTTCCTGCTCTCATTTAGTTTCGCGAGAGTTTTGGAATATTTCTTTGAAATTCATAAAATAATAATAATTCTGAGTGTCTTGAGTCTTGTCTTGTCCTCTTTCTTTGCTCTCGCTTTTGTTATATATAAAGATCTTGTGCGATATAGTTCTTTACACAACATTAATCCGGCATGCTACACACTCCTAAAAATTCCTAGATGAGATCTTTATTCCCTTTTTCTTCCTTTTGAAGTGAATCTTCTTTGAGGAAGGCCATTATTATCTCTGCGAAGGAATAAAAGCTTAATGTACTTTCGGTCACAAGTGCTCAGAGCGCAAATCTGTCCAGCTGCTGGTTAGAATTTTAGGAGAGTGAAGCAATCAATAGCAAAGAAATGAGGAGAAGAAGGCTTAAAAGCTAAAACCTTTTTTGAACTACGAGAATCGAGAAGAAAAAGAGTTTAATAATTTTCGCATTTACTGCTTAATCCAACTCAGAATTCGTTCGTGTATCGTATCTCTCATTCTCTTTGGTGTGATGCACAGTGAGCACAATACAATTCTACACATGGTTTGAATCACAATGGTTTTCAGTCGACATGACTTGACTCCAATCTAGAATCAGTCTGGAACTTAGATGACGTTCCCGGAGAAAGGCAGATATTATCTGTGAGACTATATACACGTGTGTATAAAAGCTTTCGATGGAGAAATGGGAAGAGAAAGCGTGTTCTACTATTCCTGCCTACGAACTACGAAGTGTACATTATCTTTCTTTCGTTCGTTCCCTTTTAGCTTGGAGAGAGGAGATGGAGTAAGCCGGTGTAAAATGTATCATCATCAGTGGGAGACGGGAAATAAGAGTAAAAACATATCTGAACGTGGCGAAGGAAGATGAAAGCGTACACAAGCGTGTAATACACTTTCACAACTTCATACTTACACTCTCGAGTCTCACTCACTTTCAACTTCTCACGCGAGTCAAATCATCCTTTCTTTAGTAAATATACTTACTAAACGGGCAGCATACTGTGTGTGTGGTCTAGGATTATAGAAGAGTCTCTAGTTTCTAGTAGGTGAAGTCAACTTGCGACTAGCTTTCTCTTTCTCTTGTAACTTCACCGAAGCTGAAGGAAGATATACTTTATACGGTTTTCTAGTCACACACGAAACTAGATTCACCTTATGTTCTTTTCATCTGTTATTATAACTTTCATCCATCTTTCTCGACTTCTTTCTTGGAAGACACTATAGAGTATAGAGAGTAGCCGGAGAGGTTGTGTTACACTTTCTACGTTCGTACGTTTGAAGGGGAGTTATGAAACAACCCTTTAACTTGAATTGACCTGCGAAAAACTCTCGTATCCTGTAAACATCCTTCACAACTTTTTCATTTTTATATCGTCCTTCTCCCAAATAAACTACAACTGCAAGGCATAAGGCATAAGGCATAAGAAGCAAAGCTGGAAACAACTTCACACAGTTGAATGCACACACCTAAATTTGAAGTTGTTTCTACGAACGGCAACTGCCCTAATGGGAAAAGTCAGCCTCGTTTCAGCCCATTTTTCCTTTTTGGAACGAAGTACGATACATTAAGAAAATTACGATGTATTGTGAAAGTCGTAGAGGCTATCTTTTTAGGATGGATGGGAATTCACGAAGAGCTTGAGTACTGTTGACTGTTGATTGTTGATTGTAGTAGCGTGCTTTATTTTTTATTTCTTGGCTTGCAGTTTGGAATCTCGAGGAAAACATTGTTCTGCTCAATGTGGAAGGATTGAATGGGTTCGTTTTATTTTTCTTACAAAGTAATGTAATTATTCTGAGAAGTATGATCTTTTAGAGATTTGCATTTGCCCATAAACCTTCACCTTAAGGTATAGTGTGTAATTATGAGTGAAAGAAAGGCGCCAGTATCAGTCTCAACTAATTGGATGAAGGGAAAAGAATAACTGCAACAATCTAATTTAAGTGTTTGATTGATGAGGAGTCGCCCATGAGATCCGCCTAGCCCTTTAGAAAAACCGGATTTGCCTAACTTACTGGATTGGATTGTTTGGGTTGTGTGAGAACATTTTGCTTATTGTGCAGTTCACAGCGAATTTCATAAACTCCCAATCGAATAATTTCCCTAATCTCATAGTATCACGTAGTACTATAATGTTTATTAAAATTTTCACTTGCTCCCAAATCTCATCAATGGAGACTTAGGAATGGAAGGAATTCAATTATTAATATTTATGAGGGGTCCATCAGTCCGTTGCAGACTGAAGGGCTACTTTCAGTACTTTCTACCCACATTCAGCAAAGAATCCTTCGCAAAAAGGAATTCCATCACGTTCCTTCTCCCATACATTTTCAAGGTTAAGAATTTCATGATTACCAGTAGAGAGTTCCTTCTGTAGGAGATTCAGCCTACCTACCGTCTACCGGGTACTTTGGTCCATTCATTTGGTGAGAAAAATCCGCAGTCGCGTTTTTATGATAGGTAAAGAATTCCCCAGCAATTTATCTCACACGTTGCCAGTCATTCAAATGGATGGAGATTGTCAAAATTAATCCATCCGACAGTTATTAACAATGAAGGGCTTGGTATACTCAAACTTAACGAGGTACCTAAAAGCCCTTTGTCGCAGATTCGAAGATGAAATTGCATGTTCTTAAAATCACGGATGCTCTCTGGCTGGTGTACTGGCAATTGGCATAAGCTTATTGAGTTCTTACTCTAAATATACGTACTGAAGAGATTGGCAAGATTGCACAAAAAATCTCTCATCCTGATAGATTTCGATTGATACATATTTTATGCATGTGAGATCCGTTGAGACGTATCTTCTCTACCGCAGCACAATCTATTGTTGTGTAATCCTGTATACAGGCAAAATACAGGAGTGCGACTTCAAAGAATAAGTCTTTGATTATTTAATGACAAGGAACTACGCGACTTGAAAATGAATGGGAATACTTGAAGTGCAAACGTGACCTGGAATAATGCTTCGAGGGACACCCTTGGTTCAGTACACACACAGAGATGCATTCAGATTCACGTCTGGATCTGAGCTTTTGCCAGCAGATCTCTATTTTTTGTTTTCAGGTACCTTAAATTTGACTTCTTCATAGGCAATAATAAGCCTAGTTCTTCTAGATTAAGGTACTTTTCACTTCTTCATTTTACTCGCATAGCTTGTTTTAAGTTCAAATGAGACGAGATGATGAACATTAATCTTGAGCATGAGACCTGAGTAGCGACCCTTGTTGTTCTCACATGATAAATAGCTAAGGTTTGGGATAGGCCGATTAGGATTAGATTTTAGATTGTCTGGTGTGCAAAAAACTAAACTTCCACTACCACTCATCTTTTGTTTTTTAAGTCCTCATCCCTAATCATCTTCATTCATTTGGGTATGCTTTACTGAAATACAACAGATCATAATAGATTCCCACACTCATGCAGACTGCTGTTTTCTTCTATCTATTACTCCTTATAAGGCACGTTTGAGTTTTCACAAACTTTATGATTACCTAGAATTCGAAGTAGGTAGGAATCGATAATCACGCAAGATTCTAGAAACACTGAAAGCTTCCAATAATTCATATGCATCGAGCTGGGAATAATGTGAAGTGGTGTGCCTGGAGCTATTCCCACGATCCATATCCATCCCAGTTAGTCTGAAGCTACCAGCTGAATAAAAAATAGTAATTTTCAGCTTCGTGTCGGTGCAAAAAATGTTGCAATTTTGGAAGACTTGGAATCTAACCATTAGATAACCATTTGAAGCTAAAGAAGTTAAGAAATAATGCCACAGAGTTCTCTGCTGCTTACATAAACACCGGAAATCAGTACAATGACACGATACTAGCAATTAGAGTGTATGTGTGGGCGCAGGTGTTCATGGTATCGTAAATGAGGTACTATGAACGCCAACGCAGTTCATCAGATTTTTTTACTCGGTCTGGCAACACGAGGTACTACTGGCAAGTGGAAAGCTGTATGCTTTATGGCCAGACAGCAGATCTCAAATATATGCATAAATGATAATATACTCTTTGTCCAATCCTCAGCATTCGAAGTTCAACGCAAAACTAAATGACAGGCCTGGATTGTGGACTTCACCGCTTTTACAGTGTGTACTCACTCACTGCTTGCATACAACCTGGTAGGAAAGATAAAGGATCACTCGTTTCTAAGTAGAGTCTGATAAAAGGCAACATTCCAATTAACAATAATACTTCTCTGCTTTCAGTAAAACAAAACCCTCAAATTAAAATAGCGAAGCTTACCACACTGTCACATACCATGAGATGCTGGTACGATATTTACGATTACGATGCAGACAGTGCGAATTTCTCCGGGTTAGGCATTTGTAAGTTGCGAACAATGTGTGTATAATGACAAGTCGTGCAAAAGGGGGATCAGATAGGAAAATTAAAAGCGAATATTATGTATTTACTTGGCATGTTGTTTTCTTGAAAAAGGCAATGGGTTCCAAGAAATAAAGAGGTACACGCTGAATAAAGCTTCTGATTGTTTTTTTCATTACACTCGTAGTCTAAAGGGTTTCAGTTTAGCTTCCATTGTTCACTGATTCCGTTTTTAAAGCGGAGTCTATTAGCATATCATTTTTTAATATTTATAACAATGCCAGGAATCGAACCGTATCAGGATCAACAATGTATTGATAAAAGACTGTATATTAATTAAAAAATAGAAATGTTTCAGTATAATAATGAAGTCATGAAGCCTAAAGAGCGCATTGAAATCTGTATACGAAATGAGAAGTTTTATAACTACAGATTCTTACTCGATGTACACTCTGCAAAATTTAAATAGACACTTGCTAGAGAATTTTAGCTCCTAGACTCGAGACAAGAGGACAAGACCCAAAGAATAACAAGCAAAAAAAGTTAACCTGACACATCTTTTGTCTTTAGATTACACAGGATGCAGATGTTTATGCTTTTAATCTCAGGAATGGCTTTAAAATTCCTGATACCGATCCAAATAACTAGTCACACTCTTCATCTTCATATCCAGTGCAACATTTCTCATCTTCGCCAGACAGTTTTGCTTACTTTTTAGCTCAACAGTGCGTAGTATAGTTTTTTACCCAACTGCTTTCTTACCTTTTAAACTTCCATTTATTTTGTGTTCGAAATTCACCAAGATTATTTTAAAGAGTTAATTTAGCAAAACATGCAGGATACGGTAGAGTGCTCCCCTCCTACACACATTACAGTTTCTTCCCTACTAAGCTAGCAAATTGCATGCGCTTCTAACTTGTTCTAACTATATAAACTAACAATTTAAGGTATGCACACAAAACAAAATTAATTCAAGCTGCTTCGAACTATGCAAAACCTTCACCCTGGCAGACACGGATCAGTTCACGGATACAAATCTCATCACGATTTACTACCTACATATTATAATTTACTTGTATTATAACCGGATAAAGTGAAGAACTATATACCCTGAAGCGATGTTATAATATGTGTCTGTCTGTGTCTTTTATAATTTCTCATATCTGATATTTATGAAAAGCAGTAATTCTTTATCGAGATAGCTTATTATATTACTAATGCATGGACGGAGTAATAAATGCAGGTGAAGTCTGCTGAAGAGATATCGTTTGTTTAGGAATTCAACAAAGATGCTACCATCTGCATCCGGTTGAGCTAATGGTATGCAATTAAGAAATAATGAAGTGCGACATGATTGCGATCCACTGCGCAAGGTGATATTGGCTTGGCTGATGATCTTTCCTGAGGTAAGTTACGTTAGAATATACTGAAAAGACGTATCCTCACTGATTAAAGCTGCTCTTCTCACACACATCACGTCACAAGGACAGGTCGACAGGTGCCACGAATAAGTATGTGTGTAGTATGTTCTGGTTCGCTATTTAACTTTAAGTAATAATGAAAACAAAGGTAGAATTATTAGGCCATTAAAATTCAGCTGCTTTTCAACTGGGACTGGTATGCAGTTATGCGCATTCCATGCAAGCCGTTGCTTCTACCGAAACTGTCTTTCGTGCTTTCGTTGGAGGACTAAATTAGTGAACTTTAACCGACAGTAATATGCGACAATTAACAACATGTTTTGGTAATCCTTAAACACCGGGCAACGACACTTAAATGCTTTGACTAAACTACTGCTGCGTCTGTGGTGCATCTGTTTTCGAATTTAGCTAATTTAAAGTTGTATAAAGCAGCAGAGTTACTTTAATGGATGCGAGTGTACATTATGAGTATAATTGTATTATTTTGTCCGCCTACGAATATTTTGTTTACAAGTTTCATGCTCCATTGTTTTGTTTTATTTCTTGCATATTGCATGCATAAAACTGTCAAGACAAGACTAATTAATTACTTCATTCTAGTCTACAACTACAAATAAAATCATACGTCGATCATGTTAAACAAATTGAGGGTGGGTATGGGGTATACAAAGCAGGGGAGGAGTGAGACTAAAATGTGGATATGATGTCAGTGCACCTTTGACTTTGTAAACTGCAACTTATCTTTTTTGATAATCCGAAAAATGCTTCATTTTTGTGGAGCTGAGTTGCTGTACAGCTTTTGCTAATAATTGAGGTACATGTGTGATAATAACCCTCAACATATCCGATGCATAAATAACTGTGGCTCAGCGAATTTTAATTTTGAAGTATAAACTTCAGTAGCATTGGTTCAGCTTGTGACTTGATAAGCGAAGTAGATATAACAAGAAGGATGAAAGTGACAAAAAGAATTTTAATGCGATAAGGACATGAAGGAGGAAGTTGTAGTCCTAAATATCTTATAGTGTGTGTAGTGTTAAGCCGTGTTAGCATGTTTATTAACAGTTGGCCGGTGATTAATTTCTGAGTTTGTTTGATAACAATTAAGTGCAAAATGTGATATAAACGTACTAATTGATTAGAATAGAATGTGCTAGGGAATTCCACTTTTTAATCCTGTTCCCAACTAATAGTATTGACAATAGCTCTCACTTTTGTATTTCATGCACATCATTGGCAGTCTCACTCACTAATTGTAAGTCATGATTACAGATAGAATGACCTAATTTTGTGCAGCTTCATCAGGACCTACTTCAAACAAATATGCGTAAACATGAAGTACTCTACGGAAGCAAAACAGTGACACCGTGAGAAAACCTTTGTTTTAAAATGTGACCTCGCTTGAAATAAATTACAAACAACAAAGCAGAAAGATGGATAGTCATAAAGCTTAAATGGGAATCAAAATTGTAATTAATGTTTAACCTACCCTCAACATAGAGATTTGTTGGAAATTAAATTGCAATAAAACGTAATTATCAATAAGCCTCAGGCAGGATTACAGTAAATGCAGCAGGTTATTATTATTAAACGAATATCGATCTTACCTCCAGACATCCGAAGCCTTTGAAAAAGTCCCCGTTTTGATGACTTCGGGAGCCATCCAAGGATATGTTCCAGACGTTGACATGTGCGTCGTCTTGTACACTTCTCGAGCCAAGCCAAAATCGGTTATTTTGAGTGTCTTTCCCGATAAGTCATGCTCACCATCGATTGCTTCACTTATAAGAACTGCAAGATAAACAGAATTAAGTTGATTTTATCTTCCTTTTCACACCTCAAAGGAAATAAACAACAAATCATTTCGACACGAACAAATCTACTACTCCTTCAACTAAACAAAATAATTTCCTCTCAACTAGACTCCTCTTCTGTCTTCTCTATTGTCAGCTTGTGCTGGTGTTCCTTTTATCTATAAATCAACAGTCTCTCTCAAGTACCAAAGTTAATCGTCTTGTTCTAACAGTTACACAATCAGGGATTTAGCTTGTCCATACTTATTATTTGTTTTCCTTCTTATATAGAGATACACTTGATTAGTTTACCAAGAGAGCCTTCAAGTACAGATACACAAAATCAAAATCAATTACGAGTCTCTCTCGCTCCTCATCAGTTTATCCCACCGGCAACAGACTCAGCTCAGCGAAAGGACTTAATGTTTCTAAATATAACGGCATTTCGAATTTCCGACTAGTAGTCAACTGATCTGATAGAAGTTTCAACGGAGTACAGAAAACAAATATGAAATGACAATTTTCGTCTATTCGTTGTAACGTCGTCTCAGGTCTATCAGATTGTCAATACAATTTTGTTTTGCGCTTGCACGAAACATTTTCTACATATTAGAAGACTAGAACTTTTTATCATCATGAGTGAAAGTCGAAGAGCGATGTACAACAAAACTAGTTGCATAATAGCAAGACCAGAGCACAATATACACAGCCTCATGTTCATATTTGTATTATTAATTTATCTCGATTACTAGCCACTACTGCATCAGTAGAATTGATGTTTGGTGAGCCAAGAAAATTGACCTCTGTCAAGCACAAAACTTCAGGTAATTTGTATCAACTTAATCCAGCCATTCTTTTTTTTATTATTTTGATGTGGAAGAGTTGAATAAAGCATTATTTAGCCAAAACCTAAACAAATCTGAAACGCGATTTTGTGTTTTCATACTTTCTAATAAGCTTCTGTGTGCCCAGCCCCCTCACACCTGGCACCTGCTGAAGAAAGCCTTTTAGGATGTAAAAATCTTAAGCTTTTACACTCACATGCTCATCCAACCTACAGCCTAAGCCAAAGTTGAATGTGCGTGTGGCATAAACACAAATAAAACTGATCTAGATCGAAATCTGTCATGAATTACACGTGCCGAGCTTTCATAAATTCTGTTGGCGAGTCGAGTCCAATAATACTGAACACCGTATGAAGTACACACGCTTTGGTTTCAGTAAATCTACTAATGCGTCTGTTCCGACCTTAACTCATGTGTGTGGGGAAACTCGACTTCACTTTACGCAGCTGAAGAGAAAGTACTTGAAGTTACATCGAGTCAAGCGTACTTCTGGATCGAAGAAGTGGTGGGATTCAGTTATTCGGTATATCCTTATCTGTATATAGCTGATAACACAACATGTGCATACATAGGCAACTTTTCACCCCTGCGTTTCACCACTTTACCCGTTCCTTCCGGGTTGACTTTTATACCACCCGGTACAGCAACATCATTGAAAGTCTCGCTGAGTAAATCAAAACGAAATTTCCATTGCATAAATCACAACTCCAGTAGGGCATTTTATGAGAATTTCGTAAAATATGATAGAAAATAAATTAATTTCAGTCCCATTAGCACGCTACGACTGTAGTGAATCTGAATTACCAAAATTAAAACCTTTTTTATTCCATCATCATAAAGTTGAAATGAAGATAAATCTACAGTGACGCAGTGAAAGTTGTTTAGAGTCTCGAAGCGTATTATGTTTGTTGAAACTGAAGTGTGAAGTAGACAGATGCACGAACGCGTCTCTAAACATTACGTATGCAAGAGAAAAAACTATTCAATCAGAAGAAAACAGCTAAAGAAAAGGGTAGCTTTATAAAATAGAGAAGAAATAAATTCAGCTTTATTTGAAAGGAGAAGACTGGTAGTTGGTTGGTAGTATATATCGTTCTGTAAAGAGTTTTTCGAGATTTCATTCTTTGGTTCTTGCACAGAGCTCTTACTTTTTAGAAGTTTCGAACTCAATAGTAGTGCTTTACTCTTGAATCCACAGAAAAGCTCTTTTGAGTGCTCGAGAAATACCCACTTCAGTTTCTCCTGTTATAATACTAACTTTCATCTTTCCTTTCTACTTGTACAAACAGAAGCGGAGGCTGTGTAAAAAGTTGTAAGTTGTAAGTAGCAGTTCAAATGTGATATTGAAATACAATATGAAGTACGAGAAAACTAGAATTCTCTGTGCATATTTTATCCAACATAACCTCCAGACACTCCAGACTGGGGTGAAGGAAAGACGTGAATTCGGAATGTGTAACCGGCAGCTACTCTGCTATAATGCCACCCTTCTTCTTGAAGGGAAAATGTGAATAAGAGGCAGAGAGACATTTCATTCTTCCTCAGGAAAGGAAATTATGTAGACCTAAGAAATTCAGGAAAGAAGCTTGTGTCGTTTTCCTAGAAGAAATCTGAAATAGGGAGATTTGCTTTCTCCGGCGTGATCGAAACTTAGCATTAGCTGACAGTTTAGAATTGGCTAAAGTTGAAAGAACGGAGAAGCTGCTCGACAATACGAAGAGAAAGTAAGCTCTTGAAAATTTGTCTTCATTTCAATCTGTCGTAGCAAAACAGTGGAGTTGCCTTTCTGTCAATATTGCAGCAACCCATAATATGATTTCTACTTTTCGTAGGGACTAGGAACCAAAACCGTTCAGACTTCAGAGTATAGTTTTTTGGATGTCGAAGTGTCTTTCACCAGGGTAAAAGCAATGAATGAAAGTTGAATTGTGAAACACCACTCCACATCTCCTGTACACTCACTCGCACTTTGCTCTGCTTTCTTCTCTTACAGCTCCAACTTCAGTACTTCAGTCCCCATTAATAATGATTTTTGACTGAGTTCGACTTGAACCCTAGATCACATGTGCCTAGTCTGCTGGTGTCACTTTCTTTTACGACATCAACCGTTCCATGTCATTTATCCTTTCTAACTGTACGAAAGACTTCACTCAGCTGGATCTCCTCCTTTTCTAACCCAGCACATTCTTACTTCGTATCTTCCTTGTCCACTTGTGCCTTTCACCTTTCCACAGCCTTCTAACAAATAGACAGTTTCTTCATGCCAGGAGAAACTTATATTCAGGGCACATGCATCTCTCGAATAAATGTCTAAAGCCGCGATATACTGAAACGAGTGCCTGGGGAAATATTGTACTGCCAGTGTCACGTCGAACATTCCATTCCTGACA
Organism: Isotomurus palustris; assembly: GCA_034696625.1. Lineage (NCBI taxonomy): Eukaryota > Metazoa > Arthropoda > Collembola > Entomobryomorpha > Isotomidae > Isotomurus > Isotomurus palustris. The sequence continues at coordinate 1,543 of JAQGAD010000659.1, read as the reverse complement.
AGATCCTAACTTTTACTGCAGGCAGGAGAAAACTATTATACGCCACGCAAAATATATGAAGTATGCAGCAGTTTCGATGTGGAGAAATCAGACAATTTACCTAAAATACAAAGTTGAACATACAACTGTCATACGAGTGATATTTACTGAACTAAGAATACTTAACAAAGTTTAGTAAACACAATCTGGTTAGTGTAAAGGTGAACGTGAAGTACTCTTGTCTCACGTATATAGTACTAAAACATTTTATCCATGTCACGGTGACTCGGTCGAAATTCAGTTCCAAGCTGTAATCGAAATTGAAACACCTTTTTCCAAATTCAGGTACCTATTCCCATTTTCACACAGAAGATTCAAGAACAAAACTACTCGCAGAATTATTTTCGCAATACCAGAAGCCAGAAAGTAATAAAGTTCATCTCAGCGAGAAATGGGAGACTATTTTTGGAAAACTGCCGGATTCTTCATTTCTTCTCTATTCATTTCATCCAGTTCGGCTCAAATGTTATATAGCCTTGTCCGTTGTCCGTGTTCGTGTCCGACAGGGATTTGGAGAAGATTCTACGGGGGCAGGAAACCATGAAATATACGAAAGATATTGTTCTCCAAAGATCAATATTACTGTACACGTAGAAGTAGTGTAGTCTCTTGGCTAGGGAGATGTAACCAACAAAAGAAAAGAAATATCAAGCTTAGGACCTGACACAAGGCTATACAGCTTTTTTTATATTTACGTCGAAACCTCGAAACTTATCTATCTTAAGTGTGTAACACAGAAGGTAGCCAATCACTCATTTACGGCAGCTAACATTACGCTTTTGGGGATCACCAATTGCAGCATCAAGAATCATGGCCAAGAAATGTATGAGTCTAATGAATTTTTCTTCTTCTCGTCGTTATTGTCTAGATCCAATATTTCCAGCTAAAAAATGACATGAACTTATTCTTGACAAGAATTGAAGCAAAGTAATTTATCCACTCGTCAAGAAAATAGACCCAAGATATCTTTTCATTCCAGAACAACCAACTACAAAAAACTCTACTTCCTTCTTCTCTGAATCGTGTTCAGCAGGAATAAGATCCCAGCCTCCCAATATTACTTTTAACAACAGGTATTAAAGCATTCTGTGTTTTTTGTGTGGAAAGTGATAGAGAAAATTCACAAAAACGAGCATATTGGTAATTTCATATGACAGGTGATAAGTTAGAAAACAGCTCAGATGCATGATTGGAGATGAAAAAACGGTTGCATTTAAAGTACACTTTCGATTCTTTTAGTACGCATAATAGATTATAAAAGATTAAGTGAAATGATACGAACAGTGTATCTTCTGGAGTTGTAGGACAAAACTTTACGGACGCCGGATATAAATAGACACCGTGAAGTGTCTATACAGCAACAAACAAGTTTGCACCAGACATCAGTTTACTACTTTGGCTATCAGATCGATTCTTCAATTTAATTGATGTCGAAACAAGTTCAATTTAAAGATGATGTCATTTGTTTGAGTACAGTCAGTCGCACTGAACTTGCCGAGCGTCG
>JAQGAD010000658.1:0-31669 GCA_034696625.1 Isotomurus palustris | reverse complement strand
ACAGTTAGTTATCAATCTAAATGGATATCATGAATCGTTTTTTATTACTAAATTAGAACTCCGGAGACTTCCTACTTTTATCTCTCTACACAATACACGACTCAATATTCAATATACTCACTCATGTCTTAGTAAAGTATTGCATATCTGTCGAATATTAAGCCAAGAGTTGTTACATTTGGGAAATTATTGAATGTAAAACATAGTTACTCTCTTCTTCTCGACTATATTGCTATATTTTAATTATAAGCCCTATTATTCGCGTAGACTCTATTAAAAGTATTCCCTAGCTCTCTCTCTCATCCTTCCAATGATTATGAATACTCATTAATTAATTACGTAATTAATTACGTCTAAGCACAGGATATATTTTTATTACATATACTTAACCTTCGTTGGAGTCACACACTGTCACGCTATATACTTTTATTTATACTTTTCTTCTTGTACCTTATCGAATACCTAAGAATGACTTTCCACATTTCTGACTAACTTAATTCCTCCTCGTTCGTCAACCTCCTTGTTCGGTGATTCTCGCAGCCACAGCCGCAACCAGCGCCGCTCCCCGTCCACTCCCATCCTCCGACAACATCAGATCGAATTTGATATCAGGTCTGACCAGTTTCTGGATGGCAGCGGTCATAAGATTGTGGAAACACGGGTGGAAGCGATAAACAGAGCCGTCTACAGCGACAACCGCCCTGGGATCCCCAATTCGGTTGAGAAGACAAGCCACTCCCGCCGAAACAAGTTGTGCAGCACGACGAGAAACAACTTCGCAGACGTAGCGAACAATTGTGCAGTCTTGATCTGTGGGATCCGAAGGGAGGCCCAGTTCGGAGAGGATGCTCCGGCAGTTCACCAACTCCCCGACTTTGTCTCCTTCGATCTCCGAAATGTACTTCGTGTGGAAGGCTCCTCGTCCGAAAATCTCGTCTCCACTTCCGCCTACTCCCTTGAAAAGAAGACCTTCCTTCGTCAGCCTCCGCAGAACGAGTCCCGCCACTTCGCCCATGTACATCCCACTTATCATCTTCTCGAAGATTTGCTTCCCTGGGTTGATGGAACTGACGTCAACATCTCGGTCGTACTGTGTGTAGATGAAGTCCAGGCACCCGTTGTCTCCGAATGCTCCCCACTCTGCAAGTCATCAGCAAGAATTTATGACCTTTGACCTTCGAGGAATGTCTTAGATTTCATTGCGACACTCACCAGTATTAATGATAACTTGCTTGGGCTCATCGTAGTCTCCATTCCAAAGCCCAACATTCTCTAGTTTCTCTACGTAGCAGGCATTCGTTCCAGTCCCAATGATAAGTCCGATCCGGCACTCTGGGTTCTTGTAAGCACATGACATCAGCGTTCCCGTCGTGTCGTTCAGCACAGCTAACACGTCGATTTCGACGTCACCTCGTCTTATGATGGCTTCTTGGAGGAGCTTCACCACATCGGAGCCCTCGACTCCAGCACACTTGAAGCCTTTCGTCCAAGTCACGAGGATTCCTGTCGTGAGTCCCTCTTGGCGACAAGGAAAGGAGAAGGTGAACCCCAAAGGAATTTTGACGTGCTCCACTTTGTGTTCGTGCATGAAGGTGGAGAGACATTGAGCAATGTGGTCGAAAAGACCTGTTCCAGGCCCAACCATTATGTCGTGTGGAACGGCGAAGATTTTCGACACCATTTTCGACGTGTGAGGAGCTCCTTCGAGTTCGATGAGGAGGACGCGGAAGTTCGTACCACCCAAGTCGAGCGCCAGGAATTTCCCTGTTTCCTTTCCGTTTGGAAGTTCTCGGACATACGTGGGGAAGCATTTCACCGTCGCTGCTGCGTTCGTCTCCTTACGAAGACCCTGTTGGATTTCGAAGTCTAACACGTCCATCACCTTCCGCAGGGTGTCGTCTGATAAGACGAGCTCCTCGCAGAGCTTCATCACCGTCTCAGGTACGACGGCCATCGTGGAGAGATTAAGGGAGGTGTGAGTCCTCAGGAGGGGAAGGGAAAGGAACTGTTCTCTGCAAAAACACAATGACAATCACAGAGTTAAAATCTTGACTCAATGACACTACCACAATTATATCAGCTTGCTCGTTCTTGTCTGTTACACAACTCTACTAAGCTAATTTGTAAGATCTAAATGAGTTTTTGATGGCTGTTACAACCACAATGACCGAATAGGAACAACGAAGGATTGTGTATATGCTGACAGGATAGTAAGTGTTTAAAAGTATGTGCGATTAAGAATGAATGATGATGACGGTTGTGATGAGGTGGTGTGATGAAATAAAACCTCAGAAAGGAACTAATGCACGTACTACAGTTTGGATGAATTCATTAAGCCATAAGCCTATCAGAATCATATGACGTTAATTAATTCAAGTGGATTTGCATGGAAGATCTGAGTGCATACAGGTGAGAGATAAGTGATTATCAGGGTACAGGTTGAAGTGGATGTGTGTGAAGATTTTTACGTGGAAATCGAATGGGATTGACTGATTTAATGATGAATGATGGTAGCGTACTACGTGAGGATAATAAGGATTTGACTGAATGATCACACACGTGCTCTCTCAATAGTATCGAAGTATCGATCTGTCTTCAGTTATTGTCATTGTCATTGATAATCGAGAATCGTAATAAGGCGAAAACTACGTGAGTAAATATTGTTGGTTGCATTGGATTTCTGCATTCACTCATCCTCTCACTTCCTTCATTGACGAATTGGAAGTATTGGGTTTTTGGTCAGGATAATTATCCACAGACTTGCAACTGCTTGGCAGGACGTGGTTTAGTGGGAAATATTATTATTGCTATACTCCGTGAGAACTTTTCTTGGAAATGAAAGTCTGTTTGAAACTTCTACGTATCCCAAACGAGTTCCCTGTTCCTCACTAGCAATGTTTAGTCAATTTATAAGGATGGAAGAAATGCTGATTAATTATGGAACAAAACCATCAATCCCTATGAATGATCTCTGATGTGCAGTTGCACATTACATTTGGTTTAATAAAATTGTCATAAAATTGTCGCTTCCACGTGGGTTGTGGTAATATACGAACCAATGTTTCAGATTGGTGATATCGATCTTGTGCACTGACAACTGACAACTGATGTTTTAGAGGAACGCAGTCTTTCGTGACCTATCTACTGTAAATTCAATTTCCAATGAGTTGTATTTGTATCACGAGACTAAACAATAAAGAGTGGGAGAAAGTACACACGTAGTAATAAAGCAAATAGAGAAAGAATGATGCAGTGCTTACTTCAACTTTCACCACCTCTCGATTTCTCGCTTTGTTGGTGTTCTTTTGAGGAGTAACCAGACAAAAGAAATGTGTAGAGAAACTTTAAGGAAAATAGGGTTTATATATATTTTTGAAAGTGGTGAAAATACCGGTGAACTCTTTAGAGAATGCAGAGTGCAATGTTAATCACGAGACCAGAGTTGCTCCTTCTGCTGTTTGCTATGTGAAACTGCTAAATTACCTCAGACAAGGAGACCATACCCTTTCTGCTCAGTCCTGCTATCCTTCTGACTTCTTCTCTTATTACTACTACGTCTAGAGTAGACCAAAAATCTATATACCTCTACTACGAAATGTATAGAGTATGATGGGATATTATACTTCAAATACTTCTGTGCAAAAGCGAGTGAGTGTTGGTAGTATATATCTATATAGGGAGATAGAGCACACGGGTATTATTGAACATGGATTCGCACTAACATCATCCATTCTCATCACCTTTTCTTTCGTGGATATTACACAAGGCTGTGTGTGTGTGTAATTGCAAAAATACTTCTAACTTTGGTGTGTTTTATAACGCAATTTTCTATCTGCTCCAAAGAAATGTTGAATGGGAGACAGTTATTGAAAGAACCCTGTATACATTAATACTATAGATTTCCAGAAGTCTCAACTCTGTCTTTTCTTTGTATGTGATTGATTGATGCTTAATAGCATTATATAGTAAGGGTTGAGGATATAGCTAAGCAATTTTTAAAATCACCCAAGGTTAAGTCTGTTCACTTAATCTCATGTTAATTTTATGGGGAAATCTCTGACGTTAGTCGGCAGTTTGAATAAGGTGGTTATTTAGATATAGTGACCTGAAGTAACAGCTCTGCATGTTAAAGTTTACATACGAAATTATCCTGCATGTGTGTGTTAAATAAAAATGAAGGGGGTGACTTCCAACTACCTGTGATGCCAATAAATATTCCTGGTTAAGGTCAAGCAGGAAAACGCTATTTCCATTCATGTAAATGTAAACTCTCCTTTTGCTGGGCAACCCAATGGAAGAATACTACACGGGATCATTTTATGGGATGCGCTTAATGATAGTTCGGTGTTCCAGCATCTCTCCAGGATGTCCATCAGTACAAAAAAGTATGTGGGCAGTGTTGTTTGACTTAAGGATGGGTATGTTTGTGGTCTGTCCAGTCGAGGAGTAAATAGAAACGCAAAATATTTTGCCTCATGAGAGAGAACACAATCTTAACCTCAGCAAATAGTTGCTTGAATTTTTAAGGATGGAAGTTATCTGGGGAATAGCTCAATGCGGCGCCTAAATGGTTATCTCTTCTTTTAATGAGGGTTTGCATAGAGAGACTATATAGGCTTAGGTTTTGTGTTTATTGCATGCAAAGCAAAGATGAGCAAAGCGGTCCTCTCTTCTGTGTATTCATGCCATTTATATATACGCTTCATTGGAAAAGAGACAAATAATAAGTTGTTGCAAGGTCGGAGTAAAAGGTGGATTCTTCCAGTGGCGTGAGATGATCATAATAATATTATTCGTTTTAAGAATGTTCGGGTATGTGTCAGTTCAGCGTGTCATCTTTGGATCTTTGGTTGATTATAAAATATTCACTCCCAATCACGATGCTGCTTACTTTGATCACTTTGAAGCGACAAGTTACAGACAAGCTACGTGAGATGAAATGTGAAATCATACACAAACAGATTTTAAATTAGAGGAGATGACTTGGAATTTAGTGAATTGACATCCAATCTAATTCACGAGAGAGAGAGATTAGAGATGATGAAACAGTTCGTAGAAATACTAAACATTATCATTATGACAGCATGTCAATATAATTTTTGACTATTAGTGCTCCGTCATGTAATCTGATATCTGAGTGGTAGAGTGTCACGATAATCTTGTTAATCCATCAAAATCATAAATTCTTACGTGAATGCAATCAAATCTTCACCGACTCAGCACATAGTTAGTTGTAATTATACTGTGCACAGTGTCGGACGAGCTGGGAGATTTTTTGATCGCAAGTCCATTGCCTGTGATGATTAATGTCTAGAGCTACAGATTAAATATTTTAATAAATAATCAGCTTATCATGTCTGAGTTTAATGTAATCTTTCACCTCAAGGTTTTACAATTGACAATTTCATTTAATTTGCGTCATACTATAAAATTCCGGTTTCGGGTTAATTAAAAGATTGAAAGGCTTTGTAATATCGTATGATGACCAAATAGGAAAACAAGTTCAAACATTCCAATCGTTATTCATGGAATCTCAGGAGAGTTAAATATGATTGAACAGATTAGGCCTATCAATGTGAGAAATTCCAGGTATGTGACGCAGATTGCTTACGGAAACACAATAAAATATTGACTTTCCTGACGTCGTAAATAAATAATTCCAATGAAGACTCAGTGTACAAACTTTATTTCGAAAATATTTGTATATGTTAATTGGGTATGCATCACTTCAACTGTATGGAACACATTACGCTAATTGCGATTTTCTTTCGAAGACATCAACAACCAACATAATGCGCGTTTAAAAGGAATAATCTAAAATTAAAAGCAAGCCTCCATTATTGTCATCATTGTCATCCGTACATGCAGCATCCACGTTCATTCATAAAGCTGGTTGTATCTGAAAATGAACCACATTAAGTTATCATGAAATCCATACACATACTCTCTCTCCATCTCTTTGACTTACCTGGGGAGACTTGATACGCTTAAGTTTAAGATTTTTGCAATCATTAACTCCAAGGAGAACAGCTAAGTAGCTGACAGCCCAGGAAGTCAGTTCAAGTCTCCGTAATTCTATTTTCAGATGAGGAAACAAAATTTAACATTCAATATTAATATCTACGGACTTCCGTTGTCTATTTCTCATTAAGTTGAATATGCATATGAACAGCCACACAATGTATTTTCCCCACGCACACTACACACGTCTTTAACTTGTCTATTTATAAACACAGACTGCGCTTACGCTACTATGAGAGACGTACGAAAGATTACGTAACTCGGTCATAATTTTAAATGATTTTAAAACACACTGGAAAGCTGCAACTGTCTGTAATCTTAAGTCTGCCACATTGACTACTTCTGACGTTCGAATGAATGAGCCGAACAGGCTAACGCTAAAGTGACAAGGGATTAATACGCTACGTCTATTAAGAAACGATATAATATATTTATGCATATTTAAAAGCAGCTTACTCTTGAGACATCCGATGTACGGCCACAACCTGGCTTTGTCAATATCTGGGACTTCAAATATATTCTGACAAGTCTCAAGCGGAATTCCCGAAACACCAGCGTCAGTGAACTTCCCATCTGCCACGAGTTCTTCAAGATGAACCAACCGTGAAAAAATGACTCTCAGCATTTGATCATCTACATTTTGAATCCGCAATTTCTTCAGATTTGGAAAAGTAACCGCTAGGATTCTTAGCTGTCCGTATGGAGAGTAGTTCCTCCCTTCTATGATGAGTTCTTGGAGTTGATTCAAATTGTATCTTGGTTGAGGTACAGCATAGTTTTCATCCACGATGAAGGAGTCATTAAGCAAGAGGGTTTTTAGATTTGGCAGGTACTTCACTATCGCATCAGCTGGCCCACAATATCTGTGTAACGACAAGTAATCCAGTTTTGCCAGCGTTGGGAACTCATCAAAGTCTTCAGCGTCGTAGTCAGGATGGAATATGAGGATTAGCGCCCGCAGCGTCTTCTCCAGACTTTTGAGGAGGAAGTAGAAACTATACGGCTTAACTTCTGGGTACAATTCGAGTCTCAGCTCTTTAAGAGGAAATCCTTTGTCCATCAACTGAAAGATTTCTCGGTTATCCAGTGCAGCGTTAATGTGGATGAAGGAGAGTCTCTCAAACTTAATTTCAGGTTGGGTGAAAATGACATTAAAGAAAAGACTAGAGACGTTCGTCACTGGACGAATTATTGTTGGCCAAATGGGACAGTAGATCTCTTCCAGGTTGGGAACGGCTGCAAGAAGCTCCTTCAGTACTTCTGGATGAGTTACTTCCAAAGGAGGAGGTGGATTGGGTTTGTACGGCTTCTCAATTGAGAAGTTTAACTTGAGGATTTTCAGGTTGGGAAAGGTGACCCGACCTGAAGACGAAGAAGGAGGGAGGTTGAGATGTGGAGGTCTTGGAATGAAGATACGAACACTGAGTTCCTCCAAGTTGGGAAGGTGGACTGATAAGATGTCCCAGAGATCTTGGCTAGCCCAGTTCATCTGATGGAGTTTTAGGGACTTAATGTCAGAGCCAAACGTACTGAAGAAAGTCTGCATTGAAGGACACGTCAACGGGATGTCTGGACCGAACTCGTAGCTTTCACAGCAAAAGTTCTCCCTCAGTTCTGTCACATACTTCAAGACGTGAGACTCTGTAGGAAACCTGATTTGAGTCTTTTCTTTCAGCAGACATGAAGCCTCGTATTCCCACGAAGTGCAGACTTGTCTGAACTTCTTAAGCTCTGCGTACGAACATTCACTGAGGATGCTCTGCGCTATCTGAATAAATAATTGCGTGTGAATTGAATCCGATTTAATTAATTTAAAAGAATCCAGTTTTAGATATTTAATAAAAGTGTTGCTTACCGAAGGAATCAAAAGTGGGTGAGGACACAACACAGTGTACATTATGTCCTCATAAGAAAGAGGAAACAATAAAGTAGAGCTGCTTTCTATTTCCATATTATCCATGTTTCCACGATTAACTATTATTTATTTTTAAAAGTTAAACAGACTGACTTAATGTTATTATTCCGTTTGTGTGTAAACTGAAAGTTCATGTAGACTGAAGTGACACATCTTTCGAACCGTTTAAAACCAACTTCGCATCTACTGTTGTGTATTTATCTGTGTTACTGATTTAAAAATAACTTGTATCTCTTCTTGGAACAGAGTCTCGTGCAAATGCAGCGCAGGCTTTTTCTTACAGCCAAGTCTTTTGTCTTTCTGATAAAACTCGAGAAACTTTCGCCAGCTTTTAATGTGGTGTCCACAAGAAGGTGAGTGAATAGAACAGCGAGATTCGATCTACATTACACAAACCGTTGTGTACCAGCTTAAACATATGAATCTTGGTAAACTGTGCCAAGAAGACTTTCCTAGTAAAATAAAGTCTCGTACAACATAACAAGTATTACACAACACGTAGGAGAAAGTATTGAGAGATTCACTGCGCCTTACTAAACTAGGAATGCAATGAACTTATGGGTAAATAAAATAAATACGGCTTGACGATGAGAGAGACTATAGTCAAGATATTCGGGTGGTTTAATGTAACTGTGATACACTCTGAGAGAAACAAGAGTTGGCACAATGACATGAAAAAACATACTGAAGAAACACTCTCAGCACTTTTAAAATGCGATCTTGTTTGTGTGTGCGTATGTGCAACAAATGATTTATTACACAAATGTTGAGGCTATTTATTTAATCGATGTATGGATAAGAACAAATATAATTGCTTTCATGAAGGAGGCTATTAACAGGCACAAAAACTCTGTTTATATTTTAATAAAGCACAGCTTCGTGATGGAAGGATCAAAAGAACGGAGCTGGAACTTCTGGTGAAGCAGAGGAAGGTCTTTGCCCCAAGTATCGCGAAGTACTGTTTGACAGTCAACATCTTCAACGACGAATACCCGAAGAGCGATGAAATCCTCCAGAAAGCTCAGATTCCCATTGTACCTCGTGAAATGAACTTCCTTCACATTCGTCATAAAACTGCTGCTGGGAAAGTACTGAGCCACAACTCTCCACCGGTCTTCGTAGAAGAGTTTCAGCTTGGCTAGAGTGCTTCCGATTCCTCCGAGGAGGGAGTGAAGTCCCTGCATGCTGATGGAAGAGTTGACCACAAGATCCAGTTGAGTCAAAGGGAAGGCTTTAATGCTAAGGCATTTCAGCTCAAACACTCCAATGGTTCTGTGGAAATCCAACTTCTTTATCGCTCGGTTAGAGACATCGTCCTTGAATAACAAAGTCTGGGTAACAGCTTGCTTGAAGGTCTCGTCTGAGGATGGACAATTGACGGACTCCACATTTGGAACTGCCAAGAGGAGATGATGGATGAAGGTTAGGATCTGTCCTGGACTCGATCGAACAGTCCAATGCTCAGTGACGTAGGTGAAGCCTCGAAGGTCTATCGTGAGATTTTTTACTTTAGGCCAGTGGAGACGAGATTGGAGTCCAAAGCATTCCCAGCCTTCAGGATAAAATCGATCCTCTGAAGCGACTCGGCCAACTAGAGCGAGAGTGTAGAGGTTCGGAGTTTTCTGCATAATCTCGAAGATTTGAGATCCCATCCACACGCAGTTTCGGATGAAGAGTCCCGTCATGAAAGGACCGAAACGGGTGAAGAAATCAGTGAGACTGGAACTCATTTTGAACTGTCCTTGGAAGAAGAAGTTTGTGAAGACATCGGGATGCTCTTTGAAGTGTAAAATGTACGAATCCAGCTTCTCAATTGAGTCGATTTTTATGTGAATCCTGTGGGACAAAAGTATCTTCACCATTTCAGCCCAGTCTCTGCATACGAGACGACAGTTGAACAGATCTTGCACGTCCAAAGAGCGAAAGACTTTAGAAAATATCTGTTGAAATGGTCAAAATAATGTTACTGCGTTGGTAAGAATTTAAGATTATTAATTAGATTTCATCTAATGAAGCTCTCTCACCATTTCATCATTAGCTCTCTCCATGAAACTATTTGTGAATGTCTTCAAGACTCCCATTCCTGTGGAGCAGAGAGTAGTATCGAAGTCTGCAATGTCCATGCTCATCATTGTGAATACAGGAATATTTATGAATCTCTGTTTACGTGCTTTATCTATCAAGTAATTGCATTTTCTAAAATCGAGATAGAGTTGTGTGGCGTTCCAACTTCCGACAACGCCACAGGCCCAATGAAGGAAGCTTTTAGCACAACTTTTGGTTTCCTCTCCTACGTTGTACGTGTGAAGTTCCACTTGGCATTTCAGGAATTTGATACAAGACTCATTACCGGGAATAGAGTGAGGCGACTTTAAAGCGTAAAATAAACAGGAAGTAGTGTCACACGACACTTAATCAATTAACAAAGTTTATTGCATTCGGTTTTGTCAACTTAATGGTTTACAAAGAGCACCACTTAAAGTGCGACTCGAGACTCTCTTGAGACTGACCTTCTCATTAGGAAGGTTGATAGGTCAAAAAAGCAATAATTTATTTACATTTAAATGATTTCGAGTCTTCTCAAATTCAGTTCGTGTGGGTCACAAAAGGCTATGGAAAATACCATTCTGATCGTAAAACTTAATGATCCTTCTCTTAGACTTCGAGAGTAATTGCGGACCTTGTGGGAACGCGATTTCCCACAACATCTTCTCTACACAAGCTCTCTTGAGTCTACAAAAATTTTCTAGGAAATACAGACTACCCCAGAATCCATAAAGTTCTAAGATTTCTAACTTAATCAAAGCTCTACTGCTGGGAAATGTAGTGGCATTATGAGAATAATTGTATGGACCACCATAGCTAAACTTAAGTTTGAGACTTTTAAGGCTAGAAGCAAAAGATTCGATGAAAAAATGCAAATTCTGTAGACTAATCAGAGGTTGAATGTCTAATTCTATGTGAGTTAGCTTAAACTGCCTACTCGTAAAATTACTCAGACCTTCAGAATTGAATAACTGGAGGTGAATACTTTGGAGCATAGGGAAGGTGAGTTCATTGGGAAGGTAGGTGAAAAACTCCGTAAACTGATGACCGAGGAAAGTGATTTCCTTCAAGTTTGGAAATGACGAGAAGAAGTCAATGAAGAAAGTTTTAACAGAGGCCCAATTTTTGAAACATGTTTTGGGTAGAACCAAATTAAGTTTGGAGACGGAGGGAAGCATCGGGTGGAACTGGAAGCCTCCGTCATTAGCCCAACTTCCGTACAACGCGCCTGGAGATCCGGAGAGGGTGAGTTCGTGAAGGGAATCCACGTGTTGCATTATTTGGAGGAGGAATTCCTCCGTGACGTCACCAATTCCGTGTGAGATTTCAAGGGACTTAATGTGAGCTCCGTACTTAGAGAAGAAGGGCTTCAGAAGGATAACCCAATCTTGGAAGTCTCTTCCATACAGGCAAACATTTCTTGTGAGGCTTGTGGGAAGAGCAAAAGGCTGCAATGACATGAAGTGATCCAAGTGTCGGTAGTTGTGGAATCGGAGTTTCGATTTGTACTGGAACATCTGAGACGCACAGCGGTGCCATTCTCTCGAGACTAAACGGATTGACTTGAGATCTTGAAATGTACTGAATGACAAGACATTCTTAATTATCTGAAACAAATACATTTTTTCTATTAATTACTACTTAGCTGAGACTCAAGATAAGCTGCATTATTGTGTTCGGTGTATTACATGAGAAATGAGGAGAGGATTTAAAGGTTGTGTTTCTTCGAATTCCTCTGACAAGTCCAAAGGCACAGAGGGCTCGTCAGGAGACGAAGGACTTTTCATGGTTTCGTATTGCTGTGAAACGACGTTAACTTAATGTCCACAGTAGAAATACTAATTATCAGCAGATGCTGAGTTAACCGAGCTCTTGAGGATTACAAAACATACAAAATTTACTATTCTGTGAGTTACAAGTTACAACTTACGCGTTCCAAAAAAATTACGATCTACGACTCTCAAATATAGGGACTATTATGATACATTAACCAATATGACGCAGTATCACGGGAGATTAAAAACATTGACTTAGTTTTAGCGCGTTTCTAAAGATCAATAGCTCCATCATAAGATCACGAGTTTATTTTTTAACTACACACGTCCACATAAATGCTAACAAAAACATGGGAATCGAGAGCTGCAGAAAATACCAGAGTTAACGGGTTGATACGGGAAAGCATTTAAGCGCATATTCAGTTCAGTTGACATATGGGCAAGCTTCTTCGTGATGGTTTGGTTCTGTCCTACCTCAATGTGATGAGCCTGCTTCACTGTGATGGTGACCAAATTACATTTAATTCAGAGCAAAGCATTATGCATAACCGAATTCCGGATCTTGGAGGCACCGAAATTCATCACGTGTCCGTCAGTACTTTAAGTTTTTATGTAAACTGGGTGGATACTGAATCATCTTGCGTAAAATGTGCTTATCACCGGATATCTAAAAGTGAGATTGCTTTCCAGAGGAAACATTACGCAATAAAATTTATAAAATCAGGCTCTACCAACTTTATTACACCATTTTTAATTTACGTACTCAAGAATGTGGCAAGTATCTTTCTTATCCCATCAATCAGAGTGAGAGTTGGCACACTAATTAATGCTCTCCAGTTTTTACTTTTACCCCATTCCATTCGTTTCGCATTGATCTTGCAAAAATTAAAGATTGAGGCTTGAAGACCTTGAGGAGCAAAAGAAGATGAGCTATATGATAAACATGATTACGTAAAAATGCTCCAGGCACTTTATGTTACTACCGAAATGTGGATAATTCATTCTTCTAGAGATCTGTAGATTTGTTGTATAACAAGTAATTCACATTCAATGTACATACTAAGATCTCCTGAGACAGTCTACTGTGTCAAACAATTACAGACTTTTACAGTTAAATCATACTTTTTGTCCTGTTCCTAATACTTGTGACGGGACCTATCAAAATAATAATTTATGGCATGTGCGTACCTTAATAAATGTTTACTAATTACATAACTTACAATGATACCCGATGAAATAAATGATAAGCTTCACTGGAACAAGCAGAAAAGCTGGAATCAGATAAGCATTGCATCCTGTGGTGTGGCTACACGTAGCAAAATTAAAAATAACTTAACATCCGAGTCCGAGTGAAACCAGTTTACACTGTCTCGATTCTCGAACAAAGCTTTTTAATTTGTCTCAACAACTTACAGACACTTGCGTTGGAGTGAAGTGGACACACGCAAAACTTAAGATGAACAATAAAAGCAGGCGACCTTGCTTATACTTGCGTCTCTCAATATGTGAAATTCAATCACATCTCACAAATCACGATCTCTCCATGCAATTAAGACGCGACTGCCTATTATCTCTCAATCCTCCCTTGCAAATCTGAAACCACAAAAGAGAAGATCCACCACAACCCATGCATGTAAATTTGCATTGACTTGATTGCACCGTCAACCGTGTGTAGTATATCTGATTATTCCTCTTGACCAATAAATAATCTCTCCTCCCTTAGCATTTTTATCAACACGACTCCTTCCATTTCAATCGATCTCACCACTTTGTTCTTTGTCAAACAAGAAACATGACCCTGCAGTTTCTTCAGATGGGACTTTTTTCATCCATTCATCATTCACTCTCTCGCGTTGCTTCTCCCATTAAGGAATCAAATGAGATTTAATAATATCTCGTCTGTTAACACGGAACTTATAATATGTATGTGTGCCTAGATTACTGTACATATTTTGTGGACATCGACTCCTTCATCGGACCTCATCACATTCAAGTTCCTATGTTTTTATTACGGCGAATCATGGCGATTTTAACCCGGAAACATTGACTCGTATTTATTCAGATATGTTATTTGTGGCTGCACTTTAATGAAGATGCCATTAATATTGTGTGTACCTTAAATAGGGGACAATGTAGACACAAATTCACAGCTTCTTCAATTAGGAATATCGACACAGTCGTTTTATATAGAATTCTTATCGTAGATATGATTACGTAGAACATCTTATGGGTTGTTCCAAGAAGTTCTGATGAGTGCCTACGTACCTGTCCTAGTTTAATGTTCCTTTAATTCACCACCTGGCTGGAGTTTTACATCGTTGGCTTTTCTGTGATAAGAAGGATGGGGTGGGCTGGTCAAGCAGTGTGAACCCTTTCTTCTGGAATGCTTCGCATTTTTTCCTGCGACCCCACGAAGCCTCCGAGTATATAAAGACTTAGCGTTGGGCGTTCCAGCATCATTCGTGTTTGCTCAACTCTCTTGGATTACCCATTCCATCACCAAAAACCTCTTCAACCTTCACCATGTTCGCCAAAGTTGTAAGTTCTTATCCCCATCGCTTATTTGGAAATGGGAAAGTGTCTCACATTTCCCAGTGGAAATTATAAGACGGGTTTCTCATATCTTAGGCCGTCATCCTTGCCGTCGTCGCCGTTGCTTATGCCGGCGTCGCCCAAGTCGTCAGCGTTGCTTCTCCACCAGCCTCCACTGTGAAGCTCGCTAACGTTGCTCCAGTTTTGACCTACGCTGCTGGCCCAGCTGTTGTCGCCGCTCCAGCTCCAATCACCTATGCTGCTGCTCCACAGGTCATTGCTGCCCCAGCTCCAATTGCCTACGCTGCTGCTCCACAGGTCATCGCTGCTCCAGCTCCAGTTGTCTACTCCACCGGAGCCAAGGTCGTCCAGACTTACGAACCAGGTGGGTCTTCGATTTCTTAAAGATACTCCTGTTTTTACGAATTTTTATCGATTTCATGTGTTTAATGTTCAATTTGTTTCTAATTCCAGTTGAGCAACACGGATACAAAATCGCCTATTAAATAACCCCATTTTGAAATTTAAAGTTTCTGAAATGTTTTGACCCCTTCCAGCTTCAGTCAAAATCTAAAAACATCCACAGTCCACACCAACATCCGAATTGTTACTCAGAAATCAACTTTTTGATTATCTGATTTGTTATCCAATAAAAGTCATCACTCCCAAAATCCCAACTCGCACTCTCTTCTTTACTGCATAAAAGTTGAAGTTCATTTCATTCACCCACACAATTAAGTGGATAGTTTGGTTATAAACGCATCTTGATGCTTTTCATACTAACGCATTTGCTTTTGTTGCATGCAGCAGCAACTACTGGAAACAAAGACTGTTTTCTTAGGTACTGGACAAGAATTGGAATCAGCCACACCTTTTCCATGGAATGAGAGTTAGTGTCCTTGAGGTTGAAGTCCATTATTATTCAGTACAAAATCTCGGCACTGGATTTTTTACGGACTTCTGATTGATCACAGCGTAGCCCAAAAGGATATCATTCTACGTACGTAACATTTTGTCCAGAGGATAAACTTCCCTTGTATAGCTGGAATACAAAGATGACTCCATGCAATGACTCGTGCACTTTGTATTGTCTCCATATAAATACCTACGTTTGGGTTTTCTTTGTGGAGTTCTATATCTGGGACTCGAGAGAGACTTTATTTTACACACCTTCAGTTAAGCATCTCATTATCTCATATTCGTGGTTGTTGATGGATTAGATGGATTTATGCCGGAGAGACGTAGAGATGGTTTTGATGAGGAGAGGAACTATAGGTAGCCTCTTTATCTGGAGAAGTCTTTTATGAAGAAGAATCTTGGGCTCTTATTACCGTAGGTCAAGAGAGCTTATAAAGTCGAACGCAAAATCTAAAATCTTTTATTACGTACAGTAAACAAAATGTTTACGCTGAACTTGCATTGTATGTTGCTACTTAAAGTTCTTGTACAATTAGAATACATCGTACGTACGTTGATTATTTAACTTCACTCATCGACTTGAGTCCCTGCACACTTGCAGACGATAAGGTGAGAGTTCCGTTGGCTCCGTGGTGTCTGATTTGGACCTGAGTGTACGGCTCATCTGGATAGAACAGCGCAGTCATGCAAGTGAGCCCGGAGTCCACAAAGAGTTCCATCGCTGAAACATCCAAGTAGATTTGGAATCGAATCGTCTTGTCGTTAATCTCTCGTTTGGCTGTGGACCGTCTTGCGAAATTATTGTGGAAGTTGGTCAGTCCACTTCTCTCCCTGTCCAAGAAGACCCCCAGTTCTCGTCCATTGTCGAAACCTGTTTCATTGATAAAAATTATTGATTATCTAAAGTATGCCTAGAGATTTTGGGCCAAATGTGAAGGTTTCTTTTACCTGTGCACACCTCCTGTTTTAAACTATTCATGAAGCAGATGGCGATGCTTGAAGTATCTCCAAATTGGGAGATGTTGAAGGTGAGGTCGAGGAACATGAGTGGATTAGACCATCCAAAATCATTGGAAAGCATCAGGTCGGAGTCTCCAGCCAAGTCTCGGGGTGTACTCTGAGAGTACAGCTGCTCAGGATTGTTGAGAAGACTGAGTTCAGGTGCAGGCGAAGACACAAGTCGAACTTGTCCAGTGGCGACTTTGAGATCGAGAGCTCTGGGCAGTGTCATCTGTCCCCTCCATCCATTCGTTGGAAGTTGATTAGCATAGTCCCAGTTGTTCATCCACGCCATCATTATCGACCTGTCCTGGGGCTCATTGTAGAAAGTCACTCCAGCGTAGTTGTCGACTCCCCAGTCCATCCACAACGGCTCTACTTGAGGACTAGTGAATGTCGTCCCGTCAAAGTCCCCCACGAAGTACTGCGTCACCGATCCTCCATTCGGACCTGCAACAGAGTTACTTGAGCACGAAAAACTCTTTAATGAAGTGCAACGAAGGAAGTGTAATGGAAAAACCTCCAGGATTGATGCTGACAAACAAGACCCAGACGGTTGTTCCAGCGAGGTCGAACGGGCGGATGTCAGGACATTCCCAAACTCCAGTGTGCGCACCTTGTCCTTGTCCGAATTCACTGGCATACTCCCAACTCTTAAGGTCTGTGGAGCGGTAGAACTGAACGACTTGACCTACAGCGAGGACAACAATCCACGAGTCCATGTAGCGAATCACTTTGGGGTCTCGGAAGTCCGGAATTCCTGCGACGTATCCAAATGACTAATGTTAGTTAGCTTGTTCATCATGTACACATGAAATTGTGCGTCCTTACCTGGATTGGGAATGACCGGATTGCCCTCAAACTTGACGAATGTCCTTCCATTGTCATTGCTGTAAGCGATGGATTGAGCCTGAACATCTCCTGCATGTGTGAACATGGCGATGATGGGAGTAATGCTGCCAGTTTGGAATCCACTGGAGTTGGACGCATCTGTGACCGCACTGCCACTGAAGATGAGACCCAAGTCATCAGGATACAAGGCGATGGGAAGGTCAGTCCATGTAACCAGGTCCCTGCTGATAGAATGTCCCCAGTGCATAGGACCCCAGGTATCTCCATCCGGGTAGTATTGGTAAAACAAATGGTACTCTCCGTCCAAGTAAACCATTCCATTTGGGTCGTTTATCCAGTTGGCTGCTATGCTGAAGTGAATCTGAGGTCGGTACTTGTCATCTTGCAGCTTTGAAATTGTTTTGTTCGTGACCTTTCCACCCAACGTGAAGGAAATGGTCAGAAGAATACACAAAAGAATTCCGGCGACTTGTCTTCCAGCCCATTTTGACTGCATGATGAAGCTCAAGCTTGGGATGGAAGTATAAATAAAACCTGTGGATTGAAGGTGTGTAACTTTTTGACCAGTCGCTAAGCTGGATTGAAGTGATCTCGACAGAGTGTTGTGGACTAATCTACTTTCTACTAGGGACGTGTCAAAAGAGTCACTTATCTTGATTTTGATTGATTGCTGCGCACTACAAAGATTACAGGACTCATTTATAAGAGAGAACGAGTAATTTAAAGATATAAAGCCGAGTCATCCGGGTGAAATTCTTATCTGTCATCTCGTTTAATAAACTGGTGGTGGACGTGAAGTACAATAAATGAGCAAGCAACAAAACCTCGGATTTGTATGAAATACAATCAATTATCTGAGATGACAGGGAGATTTCCAGAGATATTAACGAGTTACGCGTATTTTTTGTATTTAACTTTATTCAGTCCCATTTACTTAGCATACATACAGTGATTTCGTAGTAATAATAGAACGATGAACAGAATTGCGAATGTTGCAAACAGCAAATACATGTCTGTCTAAAAAAACGAAAAGGGATCTTATAAATAGTATAATTAGTAATACAGCTTGTGGACAGGTAAGGAAGGACTTTAGGAATCGATTTTAGAATTTTCGAAAAAGATGAAAATGTATATTTACTGTGCTTCAACTTATAAAACAATAGGAACTAACGATAACCCAAAAACGATTCGCGTATAGTTTTATAGCTCTCTTAAAGTCCATTTGTTTGTATTATAAACACCATCTCATTACGTAATTTCCTCCATTTACTTAAGTACTATTTAGTAATTAATTAATCATCACATTTTCTTGTATCATTCATCATGTCATCACGCGTACATTAAATATCGAATAAGATTAAATCCCACCAAGCTGAATCTTAAAACGAAGCTCCACAATTTGTACACCGTTTTTCACGCATAGCAAGGCAACACAGAATTCCAATAGGGAAGAAGAACAAGGCCATAAAAATCGCACAGAAACCGTACGAATCCGTCAACACTCCAGCCTGCAATTTAATCGATGAATTAGTCCATCTTCTCAAACAGGACGAAAGATGTGTGTTACATGTATTTTAAAGGAATACAAATACTCACTCTACAATTAGGACATCCGTTTCCAACGATTATGACTTGAGTGGCAGGTCCAACTGGCGTCTGTCGTGAAGTTATGACATTTCCATGTAGGCCTGGTTGGATCGTCACTGTTGTAGTTTGACTTGTCGCTCCATACTGATAAGGCGGTGGTGGAGGAGGCATCCCTCCCCATCCTGGTGGGGGTGGCTGTGCTTGTGCTCCGCCGAAATCTGAAATATCCCAAAAAATTATCCAACAGTCTACTACAACATATTTAAATTGCTTGTGGAAGAAATCATCGGAAACTCACGTCCTTCCGCTGCATAAGGGGGTGGAGGAACCTTTGATCCTTCGAAATAAGGAGGAGGAGGTTCATTGGATGCCATTTAGATTTTTTTTCTGTCAAACAAAGAAACACCCAATGTAAATTAATCCATAGGTAATTGACGTAATTGAGAAGGTTATTTATTATGTTACTCGACTCACTTGACTCTGGATTCTACCAAAACGTCACGTTTAGTTCTCAGACACTGTCCAGATGTTCCAAACACTTTCGAATACTCTGGAAATTGTTTAACCACACAACTGAATTGATTGCGCTAATCCACGTTAGGTACGGAGAGAACAATAATTATTAAAATGATGTCTCAGCTGAAATCTAATGATTGCTACTGCACGCATATAAACGAGTGTAGAGAGTAGAATGTAGAGGTACAGAGTGACTAATGGTTCTATGCAGTACATATGCGCGTGCAGTATGTGATCATTGTGAATGATCTCTATTTTTCTGGTGTTCAGTGTAAACGAATGTGCTTGACGTCTGCTGCTGCTGCTGGTGTAGGTTACTGCATGGTATTTGAGTAACAAGAAACTCAAGAGAGGTTCACAAAGCGAACTAAACTATACAGTGCTCAGGCTCAAGGCTTTGTGCTGTTCAATTGGACATGGCAAACACAGAGAACTGCAATTATCATTATAATAAAGTAGACGAAGCTTTATGCTGAAAGTTTAGGTTATCGCTGGTACATCACATGAGTATGAGTAATTCTGGCAGTACAAATAGGTATAAGCGTAAATGTTTACCGTGGTAAACTGACAATGAATTTGTGCCTGAAAACGCTCGCTTAAATCTCTCACATGTATGACTGAAGTTTGTCTGACAGCTTCTGCTAATTCCCAATTCATTGAATAATTTCATCGATCTCGTATTCTGGTGTCAGCTCATTGAAATCAAACAGAGATGGAAGGGATTGCTCAGTCAGAATCTGATAGCTAATTGAAAAATGGGACGTCTACGCGATAGTAAATCGTGAAGTTTTAAAAGAAGGGCATTATTTAATTATTCTATTTGCTCTGCGTTGATTTTTATGCTTCAAATTAGACATCAAACAGAAATGGACGAATATCCAAATGAAAAATCATTTTCCTTACAATTCCACTTTACTATTTGTGATTTTAAAAAACATTAGGATTACATTTACCAAACAGGAAAGTATTTAGTAATAATTATTTTTTATTATAAATAAGTATACGTGAATTCTTGATGTTTTGAATTCATCATTCAACTTTGATTTCCAACTTCTGAGTAGAATAGTTATCGTAGTATTCATCCTGATCAACTTCAGATATTTTGTGCCAACCATCAGCTTTAATCTAAACAAATCAGAAATTGAAACATTTAGATCCAATAATATTTGCAGTTGAAAATAGCAACATTGATAAGGCCTTACGTGATAGACTCGGACAGTACCACCGCTAGCTGCATCGCGATGAGTGGCATGGTAAATTGCTCGACGGCCTAACTCTTGGGCCTCTTCGTCTGTCATATCCTCCCTAAAAGAAACACAATATGAAATACCAGAACACAGCCTACATCCATAATCCTTTACACAAACGAGAATTCCTTACTTGTATCCTGAGTCGAGGACACCAAGGGCATAGGTAGCTCCAGATCCAACACTGAACAGTTTTCCAGACGCTCGTCGTCCGTCATCATCGACGTAATAAATAGCAGGTCCTCGTTTGTCCCATCCCGCAATCATAGTACCCATTGATAACCCTTGACGTTTATAGTTGTACATAATGTTGGCTAGAATCTTGCTGGCAGCAGCGACAGAGATCCTCTCCCTATTCTTCAGTTCATACAGACGGCATTGTTTGGCTAAGGCTCTCTCCCAATAAACACAGTCAGCAGCACCCCCAGCCATCGTCCCCACCAGATATTCGTTGATCTCAATGATTTTCTTCACTTGCTGTGATCCAATGTACATTCCTCCAGTAGCCCTAGAGTCAACGGCAATTATGACTCCTCCATTGAATTTAAACCCTAGGGTAGTAGTTCCATGGTCCATTTGAATCTTAATTCCTGAGTCACCGGCCTTCCTGAAAGACTGAGGAGCAGCCATCAACGGCCCGAACATAGACACTTGTCCATTCTTGGGTCCGTGGAAAGGGTCCAAGTAATCCCGTTTCATGTCTTCCAACTCAGGAATCTGTGAATGCAAAAAAAACCATCACAGTATTAATATCAGTTCAATTTGATGTGAATATAATTTTTAAAATCTTTAAAATAACTAACATCAGCGACCGGTGGCACCATCAAATCCATGTTGTTCTTCATGTTCCGCGAGAATACCTCAATATCACTTTCCACTTCCGACATCCCCCCGAATTTTGACAGAGCGTATGATCCAGTTTTGAATCCACACAGTTCCTCCAACGCCATGTTGAATTTTCGATTTTTTTCGCAAACCTTTTCAAAAAATGGAAAATAAGAGTTTCTTGAGAGTAGCAGTTTTCCAAGTTGTAAGAAAGTTTGTGCTATGTCACCGCTCAGCTCTCTGACAAACCAAAAGCAGATTTTGAATTTCGTGCGTTTTTTTCTCTTGTTGGGGCATCGTGAAACAAAGTGCCTTCTTCAATGCTATGAACAAAGCTTCATTGTTACAACAGTCTGATACAACAGATCTATTCTCATTGTCATTAGACATTCACAGTGTGTCCATGTTGCATGTGAACTTCAACAATGCCTTTTCACTTAATCGATAGGAATATCAGGTTTCATGTCGATTAAGGAACTTGTAGTTGGAATTGGGGATGCATCTGGGATTTTACAGCACATCCAAAGCATGTAGCATGTAAGGGTTGTTGTAAAGCAACCTTGGATTTGATTATTGTTGGATGAGGTTTGGCTGTCCTACTCTTTCATTCTCACACACAACAACAATGGGATTATGCATGCACAGGAAAGATTGCTTTTTGTGCAGATTGGTTTTCGCAATTGAACTACTTTGTGAATCGAGTCCCATAGCAGATTTAGCCGTTCGTACTTGTTGGAGACATCTCCGTGCACACAGCAAATGAGCTAGATAGTAGATAGTCAGATTTATGGATGAGCTTGCAGAAGTGAATCTCTTTGCCATACATATGCCAATACGGTTTATTATCAAAAACTCCTTGTACATCTTACTCTACCTTCACGTTAATATTCACCTTCTCCTTCTACTTAAAAATCTCAGAGTTTTCTTCACTGCAGACAGAAACTGCTCCGAGGATTGATTTTATTAGCAGCAGCTGCAGAGCGAGCATTTATTTTTTGAAAGTCTCCCTCTGTATACTCTCCCACTTATTATATACTCTCTCCTAGGTGGGAGACTAGTTAATAAGGCACTTATGATAATTTTAGTTGATGTGTCTAAAGTCTACAGCAAACCTTCCAAGTTGAAATGGATGGCAATCACAAATCATAAAAATGTATGAGTGTGCATTAACTAAGGTTTCGCTCAGGGACACCGTGTTCGTGAGGAATGGTGAAGCTGCTCTCAGCTCAGCCAGTCCATTTTGGGCTGAACTATTTCACATTTCCGTTAGCAGAAACGCTGTGGAGATAAGTGAGAAGATGGATGTAGAGTGAGATGAGAGTTCTTTTGTAGATAAGTAGGCAAATCTCGTCTTGCGAAATCATTCGACATATCAATCTCACATTTCATTATTCTTCCTTTGTTCAACAAGTAGAATGTGTTGTGGGTCTTGTGAGGACTCTTCTTGCTTGGTGCATCTCTCGGTCTATTATTTCAAGTAGGGAACGTGTCTATTCGCATTCTGTTACAGGCAGAACAAGTCTTATCTCTCTTTGTCAGCTAATTAACTTCGTGAAGCAAGAAGACTTTAACACACTCACAAACTCATATCCAAAAGTAATGACTAATGTTTCTAGCAATTGCAAATTGTCATTGTACAGAAATTGTGCAAAGCAAAATGTAAAATGACACGGATTACAGATTTGCATGTGCATTTTGATCGCTCTCCTCTGCAGATTGTGTCTTTCCTTAGTGTCTATTTCGTAAATACTTTATTTTTATATTCATTCACAAAATCACAAAGCCGCAGAGAGAATGGTGGTGAATTCCACAAGTTGGATACTTAAAAGAGAAATTCAATTTAAATGTCTCCACTCACCGAGAGTTTCAAAGATCTCTCAATTGTTACAAAGAGTCATTTTCTTTACGGCTGGTAGCTCTGATGATTCTGTATATTTTGTTTCTGGATAAATTGCAAAATAAATTCACCTCATCATTGGATTCTTCAACAGTCAACACGTAATGTAAAAATAAGAGCCCTGCGAAAAGTAAAAGATGAGTACTATATCTTCTTTACACGCTTAAAGTTAAGGCTAAACATTTAGATCTTGTAATGTTTTAATCCTCAACCTGTGGTTGGAATTTCTAGCTGAGAGAGATGTTCACGGTGATCAGACGAGAGATGAGCTTTTTACTTACCTCGTTCTTCTCATCCTTACTCATCATGTCATTTTTAAGGCAACCATACATGAGATTTTTTGCTTCGGTTGTTGGTAGTTTAAGTAGTTAAACTCGTATACGATGATGATGACTACCCCTCTGGTGAAGAATACCTTTAAGCTTAGTATCACAAGTTCTGAGCTATATACGAAGGCATGTGAATGTGGGCAATCCCAGCAGACCTATGGGAGCTTTTAATGCTAGCAGAATTTGAGGACTTCGCCAGTCATGTTATCGTCAGGATCGACGGTACTAGTGCAGTTATTTACCCTACAGGCTCAAACTATTTGCAACTTTACGTGTTAGTTTAACTGCAACTTCTATTTGAACACGTAATCCGCCTGCATTACATTGTTTTACTCGTAATCAGCACAAAAGAATGTGAGACTTGTATTCAGTTTTAAATATCCTTTTGGTTATTCAGCACTCGTGCATCAGTGGAACTCCACCAAGGAAAGTGTGTGTAGCAGTTTAAATTGCCTAAAAGCAAACAGGGTAAGCAAACAATCATTCGTGTTTTTACTGACAGTGCGACTCCCCCTAAAAACTAAAAAGAGTGTTACATGAACACGATGAAGTACCATTGTGAAGTCTCTCACGTAAAAAAGGACACAAGAATTCTTAGGGTTAGAAACAGTCTCCGTGTAAAGAAACAAATGGGTTTACGATACGCCTGCGAAGTCGTAGGAATCCTAAAAGAGTAAATAGCAAATCCACCCATTGATCTACATCCCATTTACATGCGTATCTTCAAACAACAAGGCTTTGGTTGTTCACACACACACACACAAACACTACAAAAAATATAAAATGATGAAGAGTGAGATGGATTCGTTTTTTCCTTTTGAGCAATTAGTAATCAGTGCATGCGGTTTACTTTTCAAAATTGAGTGGGACCTTCTTAAAAATAACTAAATAACATCAGCAGAAGGGAGTTGAGGGGGTGTGGGTGTTTGTGTTAATCTCAGGTCTTCGACTCGTAAAAATTAGTTATCTCAGTCAGTCGTAATATTCGAAATGTTAAGTTATCATTATTTCATTGAGAGTTTCTTCTTCTGTGAACAACAATAATTTATGTTTCCGGTGAGTTCGCAACTAAAAATTCAAATGTGACAGTTGTCAGTAAGGTGAGTGAGACCCAATTTAATTTTAAGTGAAGAAAGTTTTGGTGTGAAGGAGTCGCTGTACGGATTCTCATAAAAGAATCACAGAACATTATGCTTGGGTAAATTAACTGAAGGGAAGATGGACGGAAGAGAATTCGGTGCATGAGAGGGCAATTAATACCACAGAGAGAAACTCAAAGACATTTTAGACGGGTGTCATATATTCATTTTTATGTCTTCTCCTGCACGCAACTAAGCGAGTTGTGGAGAGTAAAAAGAAGTCACCCAAATTCTTCCTCGTGGTTTGCTTGGTTGGTTAGTCGATACACATTTAAAGAACACAGAGAGAGTCATTTCCTGTGTGTCGCCTGCACTCGCTACAAAAAGTGCCATCAACCTTTTCAAGAAACCGAAGCTATGCGCTAGTATTTATTCTTTATTAGTACAACTTGAATAGTAGAACGACTGGTTGATGAAATGTTCTACATTTCTCACCTCGGAAAGCCGTGAGAACTTATGTACGAGCTCACCTGTGTTCCCTCTTGTATATTTGTAAACTTATGTTACAACCACGTTGAGTTAACCTACACTAGTGATGCAGGACATGGGAATCCTATTAGATAAAAGTCATTAGTTTTAGTGTAGCTTAATAGGAGCTTTTAGTGAGGCTTGAATGACATGTGGTATTGTGCATCTAATGTGTGCCTATCGATGATAGATTGATATCCTGAGTTGTATGCGTTTAATCTCGAATTCCCAGTGGAATGAGCCAAGAAGCAATTTAGTGGCACTGGCTTCCTAAACTTCCTTCCTGCATCGTCGATCATTAGAGATTTCCTTCTTTCATTCGACTGTGGAAAGGGTTAATAGCTGCGAGAGAGAGAGAGAGAGAATTGTGACAGAAAAATTCAGTTCTACCGTTTCCAATTTAGATAGGCTAACTAGTGAAATGTAAATAGGTTGGTAGTGTGTATGAACAGTATGAAGTATGAACGCAGAGGGAGTTTAATGCACAGCCTATTTTAGTGTGGAGACTCGTTCTATTGTGTAGGTATCTTCTCCTGCACTGCTAATCCCACCTCACCTTCTTCAGAGGAAGGGAGTTAATTCCCAACTCACCTGTAGTTTTACCTCAGCCTTCCTACTGCTGACTAGTAACTCTGGAGGTGGAAATATCAACGAAAGAAGGTGGCAGTCAGGTTGAATTGTTTGTCTAAGTTGCTATACATTTCAACCACGTAATTGTAGCTAGTCTTAAAAGATTCCAAAGACATTTTTCATTGAACTTTTTGCCCTTCAGGACGACGATTTCAACTAGAAGTAGAGTGTGGAGTAATTGCATAATGGCATTTAGTTCCTTGAGGTGATCCTCAAGAGTGGAGTTCTAGAAGAGAAGCCGTGCTGTAATTGCAAATTGGAGAGGGAGCAGTGCATTTCTAGTGGAAGTTCATTAAGCTTAATTGTACAAAAGAATTGATTAAGTAAATGACATTCACAAACTACGTCTCCCTCTCTAAGAGAAGTTAACTTGGCTGACAATACTCGCAATGTTAGTTGATACCTTTTCTTACACATTTTTTTAAGTTGTCCATCAGTTCTTTTTACATTTAATGGCTGCTGCTACTGCTGCTGGTCGTAGTTTTGGTTAGTTGGTACTTCTTGTGTTTTGTGTTGAGTGCTGTGTGTTGAGCGAACACCTTAAACTGTGGTGCCTTATGCAGTTTTACCTGAGCCAACACAACAAGAACAAACTGTACATAATGAACCCTTAACGCCTTAATCATTATATTAGAGGAGGCAGTCCTACTTAAGTTTTTAATGGATAGAATGTCTTCTGTGGGATTGTTCGATCTTCTGAAGGCAACACAACTTGTGTTTAAGGCTTTTTCATTTCCTTTCTAATTTCATTCTCATATTATGCGAGTCCAATATGCACGTAGAAATTACAAGGAGTATTTTTTATACTGACTGACAATATCCTCAGTAATTATAGTAGTGTTATTTATTATTATAAAACTAACTGGTTGTCTGTGTAGGCACTGTTTTTTATATTTTAAATTAAATGTTATCTTGTTCAAAGTTAACTTGTAATCTGAGTGAGTGAGTTTAACTTTCCAATTTCTTACAACTCGCCAATTACCCTACAACTCAGGAGTTTGTGAGTGCAAGTGCAACAGTATCATTTTATGATTGAATAATTAACTCATTCGTTGTTGGGGAATAGTTAAAAATTGAGATTATTAAAAAAGATTAACTTGTTGGGTAATAATTAATTACTCTTGTTGATTGTTTGTGTGTGTTCAGGTTCAGAGAAAGAAGAACAAGTTGATCTTGGATATCTTTCAGTTGGATTATCTTGGAGGAGTTGAAAGTACATTGTGATTTCGAGATTTAAGAAAACTGCCCCTTAAACGTTAAGTAAAGATAAGTGTGGCTGTGATAAGCTTGAATATTTCAAATTCCGTCCTTTACTTAAACAAACCTGCGTAACAAAAATTCGCTGATGCTGCCTTAATTACCTACTGCGAGTATACAAAGATAAGAAGAAGTGATAAGTGTGCGAATGAACATAAGAGTGTGAAAGGAAAAGATGAAAGTATTTAGTGAAGTGATTTAATCTACTGAGGAATTCTTCTAAGGAGATGGGAATCTATTGAATGTTGAATGTGTACATTAAAAGTGCAACAGTCTGGAGGCCTTGAGAGAGAGACGTAAAATCTCAGTTGACAATGACAAATTCCGATAAACTCCCCTATTAATTAAAAATGCTGGAAGACAAATAAACTGTGAATAGAAGCAGAACCGTCAATGTCAACCCCAACAGTGTTCAGGACAGTTTCTTCTTCTTCTTCTTCGCCGTTCACCCCGAAGAATATCAAAGACGGTTTTGAGGACTCCGGAGATACGGACGGAGTGTCTCTCTCAAGTGGAACATCTGGAGTTTCCTCCAGCACGAGCTCACCACCCTTCGCCTTTAATGGGAACACATTTGTGCGACCCAACAAGAAGGAACGGAAGGGATTGTATTTCACAGAGCCGGAAGTGCTCAAGTCTCCTCAGATGGAGGATCCACCTGGGACACAGGGACGAAGAGCAGATGAGAGGAAGCAGCAACTCGTTCCTCCAACCCTAAAGTTCTCATCTCCAACTTCCACTACGGACGAAGACACGACAGAAGACACTTTCCATCCGGAGGAGAAGCTCATCACTTTCCATGAAGTCAGTTCGGGGAAGAAGAGAAACAGTAGTCGATCAAGTATGCCAGGCAATTCGAGCCAGCTCAATCATCATCAGCATGAGACTAGTCAAGGAAGTGGCGGTGTGAGAGATGGCGATGAAGAAGGGGGAGGAGGGGGTGTTGGGGGGGCCACGGGAAGTAATAATTACTCAATGAGCACTGAAGAAAACTTTGAGTGTTTTGGTGAAAGTGGCAGCTTCAGCGTTTTGGACAACAGTTCTGCTACGGAGAGCAGTTCGCTTCAGAACTTCCGGTAAGTTGGGAGTTTAGACTAAAGAAGTTTGGTGAAGACAAGAAATAAAGGGGGATTTTGTATTGCAGAGACTTAAATGATTCCGACTTAACGACTTCCCCGGGGAGTGGAAACCCCCATTCTTTAACAAATCGGTCAGCTTGGCAGAGAACTAGTCTACGGAGGACGCCTACTAGCAAGTAAGCAATCGTAGACTCACTTCAAGTTCAACCATTCATATTTCATTCGATAAACTTCTACATGGTGAATATGGAATAACTTTGCAGTTTAAATGGCGAAGGGACGAACCACAGAAGATGGGGATCTTTTAGAAGCAGGTTAGTGTTTTTTGAAAATTACATTACAACCAGAAAAAGCTGAGAAACTCATGTGTACAGTTTTATGGAAAAAATGGAAGAATACAAAAGCATAATTTGCGGTTGAGTTTCTGTGAAGTCTCAAATGCCTGAAATCTCAAATCTAAAAAGCAGTTTTGCTTTTTAATCTTTGACTGCGTGATTGCGATTGCAAAGGGTTTGTACTCTTCTACTTTAGTAGTTCAACAAAGATTCTTGCGTGTGTTGAGACTTGGCCAACTCATTTTCTTCTTCTTGTGGTCACACAAATTATAGAGAGAGAAAGTATTAAAGAGTATTAAGTCCATTGCCAACTCAAACATCAGAGAAGAAGCTCATTGCAGCCTCTCAGTCTCTCACGTCACTTTCAATAGTTTCAAGAGCCTGACGCGATAAAGTTGAACCCCTTCCTTTCAACTTCACACTTAAGTTCAAGTTGTCAAACAAAGTGGAGAGATTTGATTGACTTTGTATGTGAGTGAGACGGCTTTATTATGTCTGTAGGCTTTCTACCACAGTCATCATATTTCTGAGATTTGTTTAAGTGTTTAGCATTCCAGAGACGTATTTAGCACACACTGCATCAGAACTCATTTCTATCTCTGCTCTGAACAAATAATGCTGTTCTTGCAAATCACGTCATCGTCATTTATTCCCAGCTTCCTGTGTTAGTGTTAACGCACAGTGCTTCTGTGTAAGTGTGGGCAGTTATCGTAGAATTAATAATAATAACGCTGGTGTGGCTACAAGTTCCCCATTCTGTGGAGGAACCTCCTTGGAATAATTGTAGCTTTTAACACTTAACCACAATTACAGCTTATGAATACAACTTATTCTTTCCTACGCGTAAATGTGTCATCGAATTGTGACTTAAGACTTCTTTTGTATGTGAATTGCCTTATTAACAATTCGAATAGGAGAGTAGGAAAGATACTTTTACGGGTGCAGGCAATTCGACTTGTTCAGTGGCATTTGAGACTCCTCCAGACGAATAGAGATTAAACAAAGTTAACTGTGTTGAGTTGTTATGAGTCTTCAGTATTCTTCCGTCGGTTCCCGAAACTCCAGAGTTCCTCGTATTCTCGTGGAAAGAGATGAAAGTGAGAGTAACAAATCATTTGTGCCATACTATTTCAGTAACAAACGAGGAGCCCCTGCAGTAGCTTCGTCGAACGCTTTGGCTAACCAGTTGTACAGAAGTTCGAGTTATCATTCCTCCGGCAGAAGTTCCGCGGGGGATGGAGAGGAAATGTATTCTGACAGTTCCCTCGAGGGAGAAGTTATTGATCTCAATAAGAAGGTGATTTGTCATAATTCCACTTGGATTAGTGTGCCAATTTGACACTCATGACTGACGATACTTGTGTGTGTGCTCTCGTTTTAGGTGCATCACTTGGAAGAACGGTTTACAGTTCTTGCGGAGAACCAGAATGACGTCGATGATCGATACACACGATCTAAACAGGAGAATGCAGAGCTGTCCACGAAATTATTTATGTTGGAAGAGCAGTTGAGAGATGAGCAGCAGCGATCTGATGAGAAGTTGAGGGAAGAGCAGAGACGACATAAAGACATCATGACTCGAATCGAACGAGAGAAGCAACTGCAACTGGAGAACTTGGAAATTCGTCTTCAAGGAATGGAGAAGGAAGTGTCAACTGCGAAGATTGAAAACAAGAGACTGGAAGGATCACTGGAGAGGGAGAGAAATGAGAAGAACCATTTGAATGATAAATGTGCTCACAGTGAAAGGGAGATTTCTTCCTTGAGGGAACATAACAGGGAACTCCTTAATCAGAATCGGGTGGATAGAGAATCCTTGGCTTTGGAGAAAGCTGGGTCTCAACAAGTACGTGTCTTACTGATGACTTAATGTCTATTTTGTGTAGCAGTGAATGACAATTCCAATTTCTGCGTTTAGGCATTGTCAGAGTTGAAACAGCAGCTAGCAAGTCTAAGTCAATTCCATGTAAATACTTCTTCACACTCTCTGAGAAGGAACGATTCCTCAGAGTCTGAGACTTCTGACCTCAGGTCGAGACTGAAGGAAGCTGAGGAGGAGATCAAGAGACTTAAGCAGAAGAACAAAGGTAGCTTCACTATTCCAACGTATACTTTTAATTTAATCTCCGGCTCCATTAACTAATCCGTTCCTTCTCAACAGAACTTATCGAGGCGAATGAAGACCTGAATGCACAGATAGTGCACCAGGGCTTGGAGAACGGGAGGACATTATTAATGAACCTCAATACTTCCGGTGGACACGACAACAGCTTAGCAGCTGAGTTGGAAGCCATGTCTAACGATGAGGTAAGTCCGCAGGAGCTTTCAGAGCTTATCATCTTTTATGTGTGCTTATCTGCTCATTCACTCACAAATTGTGTCTTATTTCGCTCATGGTTTCAATCTCAATACAACTAACACGGGTCTCCCAAATACAAAAACATAATTGTATGATACATCTTTGTGCATACTTATCTGCCTTTAAATGTCTTCCATGTTTGTCTTTCTCATTCGCTTTCCCTTGCTACTCTAGTCGTGTGCTGTCTTTAATGTTTGTTAAATCGTTGATTTCTAAACCGCAATTTGTCCCAAAATTATATTGCAGACTGATGAGTATGGGTTCTCCTCCAAAAGACTTTCAGAGTCGGACGCAATGGCACAGGTTAATCCAAAAATCATATATTCATTCCTCACTTTCCCAACTAACAACAACCACAGTCAATCGAAAAACTGCTACGGGTGTAGATTTTGTCTAACGTTACTTGTCAACTTGTCACTAAACTACATTTGCATTTACACTTTCTTCGCATTTAAATTTGTAAAACAAAAGTAGAGCTCAGAAACTACAACACACTTACATGAATGCAGCAAAGCTTTAATTGTACAAGAATGTTCCTCCTTTTACACAATTTATTGTTTCTTTCGCTGAATAGATGAAATCAGCGCTGAAGGACCAGAAGGAAGCAAATCTCGCTTTGAGGACGTACATTGACGGCATCCTCCTAAACATCGTTGAACATTATCCACAGCTTCTCGAAGTGAAGAACAAGAACCAAACTAATGGAAACAATGGAATGTCCATAATGTCTAATGGAAATTCAGGCAAAGGAAAATGAAGATGCCCCGTGGATTCCTTAGGACAAACCCTTATATTGTCATTTAAATGCAGTTTTATTACAAAGATACCTTCAAGTATGAAAGTTGTGTAGACACTCTCGTCTTCACTCAGCAACAACATCAACAACCCCGTCCAGTTTAAATCGCTCAAGGAATCAGAATGACTTGAGGGACTATTTAGGCAC